>CBVK0103102853.1:0-16933 GCA_900067695.1 Picea abies
CAAATATCTTCCATACCTTGCGCACCAAGTTGGGTATCAAAGATTCGGAGTGACATTTGGTGCTCAAGTATCATGGTGCTCTACATAGATACATCCAGACTGAAATGGAATTTCTAGACATCTCATCCTTGGGCGCAGCCTACTGATATGCCAACAAAATCAAGCAGAAGCTCAAACAAAAGACGTAGCAATTTGGGCCTGGCAAACTCTCACAACAAAAGCCAAGAAAGGGCAGCCCCAACCCACCGAACAAAGGATAGAGCAAAGATGGAAAGTATCAGGACAACCAATCCAAGCCACAAGCAAAGAAGGACATCGGAAAGACAATGAAAGATACCGGGAAGTGGTGCGACTTCCATAAGAGCCCTTGGCATAACAATGTTGACTGCCACTCAAAGCAGTCACTGGTGGCCAAAGTGAAAGCCTTTGAATCAGATGAAGATTATGACTCTGAGCCAGAACCAGAAAGGGAAATATGGATCATTGATGCGGAACCCAGTGCCACTATTGCTACCACCAAGCTCCAGCCTGGTGAACCAGATGAGCCAGAAGGAGAGTGTGTCTTCCATTCACAGATGTGGGTAAAATTCATCACACTACACTTCATCGTTGATAGCGGTAGCCAGAAGAACCTCATCTTAGCAGATATCGTCAAGTGGTTGGCCCTACCAACAACTCCACACCCACAACCGTACACCATTAGATGGCTCTACCAAACAAGCGATCTCCGCATCAGCCAACAGTTCCAACTATTGTACGACATCAAGCCCTTCAAAGATGAGGTATTGTGTGATGTTGCTCCTCTCAAAGTTTGTGATGTTCTCTTGGGCCAACTTTTTTTATGGAAATTTCATTTTGTATATGAGTCTAGGCCTCGTAGTGTTATTATTACTTTGAACAGGAAATTGTAAAGGATACCCGAGGTAGTCCCACCTAGTGCTATTTCGTTGATCTCTACTAAGCAATGTAGGAAGGTCATCTCTCAGATGGGGAAGTTTGTCTTCTTCATGATTCTCTCTCAGAATAAGAAAAAGATCACAGCCACATCTAGGGTCTCTGTGGTCGACCTCTCCACACAGCAGAAGTAAGTAGATAAGGTCATGGAAGAATACTCAGATATCTTCTCCAATACAGGGGTACCTCTACACTGCCAGGACAAGCACCCCATCGATCTGACCCCCAGGGAACCGCTACCCAATGGGTCAGTCTATCATAGCTCTTTATTAGAGAATGAGGAGATCAAGTGATAGATCCAAGAACTACTCCACAAGGGGCACATCTGCCCCAGCTCATCACCTTGCAGGAGCCCAATCGTGTTGGTACAGAAGAAATATGGAACCTGGTGAATCTGTATTGATTATCGGGCTCTGAATAAAGTCATAGTCAGAAACCAGTACCTGATTCCCCAAATCGATGACCTCCTTGATCAACTCATGGGGGCCAAATACTTCAGTATTATTGATCTGAAGTCTGGCTACCACCAGGTCTCGATAGAATAGACAGATGTATGGAAGACTGCCTTCAAGTCAAAGGAAGGCCTTTTTGAATGGTTGGTCATGCCCTTTGGTTTGACAAATTCTCCAGCCACTTTCATGAGGATGATGGATGATATCCTGCGACCATTCACCAATACTTTTGTAGTGGTGTATCTGGATGACATTCTAATTTACAGTAAGACTTGGACTGAACACTTGCAGCATATTCAACAGGTTCTGCACACCCTGCGGCAGCACAAGCTATACGCCAACTTGGGAAAATGCTCCTTCGGCATGGACAAGGTCCATTACCTGTGCTACATCATTGATTAGCATGGCGTACATGTGGATCTAGCCAAGATCCAAGTCATCTTTGACTGGCCAGCCCCAATAACACTCACTAAGCTTTGGAGCTTCTTGGGCCTTGAAAATTTCTACCACAGGTTCGTGTTGGGTTTCTCCGATATTGCGTGGGCCCTCAGCCATATAAACAGAGGTGGTGGTAAGGCGAAATTTGCATGGGGCCGGTCCCAAAAAAATGTGTTTGGTGATTTGAAGCAGCGCTTGTGCTCAACCCCAGTACTTTCACTACCAGACCTGCAACATCCTTTTGAGATCGAGACAGATGCTTCAAACTATGTTGTGGGCATCATTCTCACTCAGCACAGCCACCCCGTGGCCTATCATAGTGAGACACTGTCAGATACTTTTCGTAAGTACCCTAATTACGACAAAGAAATGTAATCCTTGGTGAAAGCATGATGCCAATGGAGACATTACATTTTTGGGAAGGAAACAATCATCTACATTGATCATAAGCCACTGCAGTTCACGCAGACGCAGGGAAAATTGCAGAATGACTGACATCAAAAGTGGTCCACATACTTGCAGCAATTCCACCTCAACATCAAGTATAAAACAGGAAGCACCAATCGTGTCGTTGATTGCCTCAGCAGACCGCCAGTCACAGCACTCACCATGGTGCTAGACTCTTGCGGCCATGAGACATCTAGATGGCCCCAACTCTATGAGATAGACCCTGACTTTGCCACCACCTACCAAATGTTGAGTGCAAACGCAGTTGTCGATAATTTCCATCTTCAATATGGGTTGTTGTGTCATTTGGGCCATATTTGTGTTCCATCAAGTGATCGAACAAAGATGATCTGGGAAGCTCACTACAGTTGGGTGGCAGGACACTTCGGGCTTGAAAAGACAGTGGCGATGCTACAGAAACATTTCTACTGGAAAAAACCTCAACAGGAGCTCATCAAGTATATCAGGTCCTGCACTGCCTGTGCTATATCCAAACCAACCACTAAGAAATAGGGCCTATACACCCCTCTTCCTACTCCTGACAAACCATGGGAATCCATCTCAATGGACTACATGTCGGGCCTTCTGTCCACCAAGCGGGGAAATGACTGTGTTTTTGTGGTTGTTGATCGCTTTTCTAAGATGGCGATTATGGTTGTCTGTAAGAAGAGCATCACAACAGAGACCACTGCCAAGCTCTTCTTTGAACGAGTCTGGGTACTTTTTGAAATCCCACAAACCATTGTCTCAAATCCGGATATTCGATTTCTTAGCATATTCTTGTCGAGCCTCTGGTCACCGTTGGACATAAAGCTCACCAAATCCATGACCTTCCACCCCCAGACAAATGGCCAAACCGAGCTTGTAAATCGAATGATTGTGCATATCCTTCACATGTATAATTCAAAGCACCCTTGCAGATGGGATGAGAGCCTTCCCTATGTCCAGCATAGCTACA
This sequence comes from Picea abies, assembly GCA_900067695.1. Classification (NCBI taxonomy): domain Eukaryota; kingdom Viridiplantae; phylum Streptophyta; class Pinopsida; order Pinales; family Pinaceae; genus Picea; species Picea abies. The sequence goes on from CBVK0103102853.1 coordinate 3,250, forward strand.
GCCGAGCCCTGCATAGATCAACCGGCCATAACCCCTTTCAAGTGGGGTTGGGATTCCAACCATTGGGACCCATAGATATTTCACTTCCCCTTGCGGTCACCTCGACCGACTCATCTCCTGCTCCACCTAAAGCTGACAAAGCCACCGGGTTCATTGAGTAGATCCAGAACATCCGCCAACATGTTCAAGATATCTTAAAGAAGTCCAATGACAAGTACAAGCAGCGCCATGATCAACATCAGGTGCCGCATAAGTTTTAAGTGGATGACAAAGTTTGGTTGCACTTGTAGAAGGAACGCCTTACAGGACCCCATCGAAAGCTTCACCCACTTTGTTATGGGTCATAAACTATCACCAAGGTCATGGAGGATAATTCTTTTGAGCTCAACATTCCTCCTTTCCTTGGTCTGCACCCAGTGTTCAACGTGGATCTCCTTTGTCCTTATTTCCCACCATTATTGGATACCTCAAAAATCGTAGAACAACTGACACCAACAGAGCTCAACCCTAAATACCTGCAACAGACATCCAATGATCAGATTGTGGATAGACAGATCAAGGGCACTCGACAACAAAGGATCCAGCTTTATCGAGTCGTCAAAGCAGGGCAGCTCCTGCACCAAGGCAAGTGGCCCACCCGAGGCGAAAGTCAGCAAAAATTTCCTCATCTGATGGGGGACCTCAACGCAATGGATAAAATTTATTCCAAAGGAGGGAGGATTGATCCATATGGATATAGGTGGACACCCACCTTTTCCAACTAGCTCAAAACAGTTTTATGACAATTTTGGCAATTTACTATTTTTAGTAGTTTTAACTTCTGGGGCCATTTTTAGGGCCTAAATGAAGGTTTTTCAGGATCGAGGTCCTTAATAATAAGTAAAGGCATGATTGAGCCTCCAAAATTAACCGACTCAATGATATCTTTCCAATGGGCTATCACATGCCTAAAACAAAGATCGTATGAAAAAGTTACGACCCCGGAAAGTTAATGTACGAACTTACCCAAATGGAGCACACATGACTTTTGGCGCTTTATCTCCTAGGGTTAGGTTTTTGGATGTCAAGGGTTTTTTGCATTCTTGCTTATTGTAAAAAGGCCTTTAGAGCCTCCTTGTAACCTTCTTCTTTCGAATGTGCACTGCAGTCACATCTCTTCTCAGAAATAAGCCACCACCATTCCAGCAAGCTTGTTTCCGCTGCATTTTACAGTTTCATCTTATTTCGTTCTTGAATAGAAAACTAGTTTTACTGTATCTTTGTTATTTTGTGTTAAGCACCTGTTAATAATATGTATTCATTTTTTTCTTCTCCTAAAATCTGTATCAGTGGTATCAAAGTGGTCTTCTCCTTGTCGTCTTAATGCATTTCCCCAACGAGGTCAGAGTACAAAGAGTTAGGTCTCGAGCTTGTTTCTCTTGAGGAAAGAAGCTCTCGCACGCCCAAGAGACCTCCCATTGTAGGAGAAAAGAAAGATGACGATATTGGATATATTTTCAAACTGTTGATTGAGGAATCCCTCACGCAACAGAGGAACGAGATGATGGATAGTTTCGTGCAAATCCTTCGACGACTACCAACAGGCGACGCATCTTCTTCGAATGGAGGCACCTCCCCCTTCAAGGTACAAATAAACTTCGATATTCCTATATTTGAAGGTCAGATAGACGCAGATGCTACAGGCAAGTGGTTGAATCTACTAGAAGGGTATTTTTCTATCCATAAATTTTTGAATAAAGAAAATATTACTTTTGTGCTCCTCAAAGTCATTCCCCATGTCAAAGATTGGTGGGAAACTTTCTGTGAGAAAAAGGAAACAGAGGAAACCTCATTATTTTTAGTCGCAGCCACCTGGAAATCCTTCAAGGATGCTCTTAAGGTAGAATACTACCCTGTCGGAAGTTATGACGACCTGTATACCAAATGGACCACACTGCGGCAAGAAAGAGACCAAGCAGTGCCAGATTTCACAAATATCTTCCATACCTTGCGCACCAAGTTGGGTATAAAAGATTCAGAGTGACATCCAGTGCTCAAGTATCGTGGTGCTCTGCATAGATACATCCAGACCGAAATGTAATTTCTGGATATCTCATCCTTGGGCACGGCCTACCGATATGCTGTCAAAATCGAGCAAAAGCTCAAACAAAAGACGCGAAAATTTGCGCATGGCAACCCCTCACAACAAAATCCAGGAAAGGGCAGCCCCAACCCACTGAAAAAAGTATAGAGCAAAGATGGATAGTATCAAGACAACTACTCCCAGCCGCAAGCAAAGAAGGACACCCGAAAAACAAAGAAATATACCGGGAAGTGGTGCGACTTCCATAAGAGTCCTTGGCATAACACTATTGACTGCCGCTCAAATCAGTCACTAGTGGCCGAAGTAAAAGCCTCTGAATTAGATGCAAATTATGACTCTGAGCCAAAACCAGAAAGGGGAAGATGGATCATTGACGCAGAACCCAGTGCCACCATTGCTACCACCAAGCTCTAGCCTGGTGAACCAGACAAGCCAGAAGAAGGAGAGCGCTTCTTCGATTCATAGATGTGGGTAAAAGGCACCCCACTGCACTTCATCATTGATAGTGGTAGACAGAAGAACCTCATCTTAGCAGAGATCATCAAGCAGCTGGCCCTGCCAACAATGCCACACCCACAACCGTACACCATTGGATGGCTCCGCCAAGGAAGCGATCTCCGCGTCAGCCAATAGTGTCGACTGTCGTACGCCATCAATCCCTTCAAAGACGAGGTATTGTGTGATGTTTCTCCTCTGGAAGTTTGTGATGTTCTTTTGGTCCAAACTTATTTATGGAAACGTCATGTTGTATATGAGTCTAGGCCTCATAGTGTTATTATTACTTTGAATAGGAAATTGTACAGGATACCCGAGGCAGTCCCACCTAGTGCTATTTCCTTGATCTCTACTAAGAAATGCAGGAAGGTCATCTCTTAGACAGGGAATTTTGTCTTCTTCGTGTTTCACTCTCAAAATAAGTGAAAGATCACAGCCACATCTAGGGTCTCTGCGACTGACCTCTCCACATAGCAAAAGCAAGTAGATAAGGTCATGGAAGTATACTCAGATATCTTCTCCTCATCTATAGGGGTACCCCCAGTGCACCACTACCCAATGGACCAGTCTAGCGTCACTCTTTGTTAGAGAATGAGGAGATCAAGCGACAGATCCAAGAACTGCTCCACAAGGGGCACATCCACCCCAGCTCATCACCTTGCAGGAGCCCAATCATGCTGGTACAAAAGAAAGATAGAACCTGGCGAATCTGTATTGATTATTGGGCTCTAAATAAAATCACAGTCAGAAATCGGTACCTGATTCCCCAAATTGATGACCTCCTTGATCAACTCATGGGGGCCAAATACTTCAGTAAGATTGATCTGAATTCTGGCTACCACCAGGTCCTGATAGAACAGATAGATGTATGGAAGACCACCTTCAAGTCAAAGGAAGGCCTTTTTGAATGGTTGGTCATGCCCTTTGGTTTGACAAATGATCCATCCACTTTCATGAGGATGATGGATGATATCCTACAACCATTCACCAATAAGTTTGTAGTGGTGTATCTGGATGACATTCTAATTTACAGCAAGACTTGGGCCGAACACTTGCAACAAATTCAACAAGTTATGCACACCCTGGGGCAGCACAAGCTATACGCCAACTTGGAAAAATGATCCTTCGGCATAGACATGGTCCATTACCTGGGCTACATCATTGATCGGCATGGCGTACATGTGGATCCAACCAAGATCCAAGTAATTCGTGATTGGCCAGCCCCAACAACAGTCACTGAGCTTCGGAGCTTTTTGGGCCATGTCAATTTCTACCGCAGGTTCGTGTTGGGTTTCTCCCATATTGCATGGGCCCTCAGCCAAATAAACAGAGGTGGTGGTAAGGTGAAATTTGCATGGGGTCGGTCCCAACAACAAGCGTTCAATGATTTGAAGTAGCACTTGTGCTCAGCCCCAGTACTTTCACTACCAAACCTACAACATCCTTTTGAGATTGAGACAAATGCTTCATACTATGTTGTGGGTGTCGTTCTCACTCATCAAAACCACCCCATGGCCTATCATAGTGAGACACTATCAAATATTGTCCATAAGTACCCTCATCCACACTGATCATAAGCCACTTCAGTTCATGCAGATGTAGGGAAAATTGCAAAATGATAGACATCAAAAGTGGTCCACATACTTGCAACAATTCCACCTCAACATCAAGTATAAAACAAGAAGCACTAATCACGTCGTTGATTGCCTTAGCAAACCGCCAGTCACGGCACTCACCACGGTGCTAGACTCTTGCGGCCATGAGACATATGGATGGCCCCAACTCTATGAGACAGACACTAACTTCGCCACAACCTACCAAATGTTGGGTGCAAACGCAATTTTCGATAATTTCCATCTTCAGGATGGTTTGTTGTGTCATTTGGGCCATATCTGTGTTCCATCAAGTGAGTGAGAAAAGTTGATCTGGGAATCCCACTATAGTCAAGTGGTAGGACACTTCGACGTTGAAAAGATAGTGGCAATGCTACAGAAACAATTCTACTAGCCGAAACTTCGACAGGAGGTCAGCAACTATATTAGGTCTCGCACTGCCTCCGCTATTGCCAAACCGACCACTAAGAAACAAGGCCTATACACCCCTCTTCCTACTCCTGATAAGCCATGGGAATCCATCTCAATGGACTACATGTTGGGCCTCCCGTCAACCAAGCGGGGAAATGACTGTGTTTTTGTGGTTGTTGATCACTTTTCTAAGATGGTGATTCTGGTTGCCTGGAAGAAGAGCATCACAGCAGAGACCACTGCCAAGATCTTTGTTGAACGAGTCTACGTACATTTTGGAATCCCACAAACCATTGTCTCAGATCAGGATAGTCGATTTCTCAGCACATTTCGATCAAGCCTGTGGTCACTGCTGGACACCAAGCTCACCAAATCCATGACCTTCCACCCCTAGACAGATGGCCAAATCGAGGTTGTAAATTGAATGATTGTGCATATCCTTCGCATGTATAATTCAAAGCACCCTTGTACATGGGATGAGAGCCTTCCCTATGTTCAGCATAGATACAACCGAGCCCTGGATAGCTCAACCAGCCATAGCCCCTTTCAAGTGGGGTTGGGATTCCAACCATTGGGACCCATAGATGTTGCACTTCCCCTTGCGGTCACCTCAACTGACTCATATCCTACTCCAACTGAAGTTGACAAAACCACCTAATTCATTGAGCAGATCCAGCACATCTTCCAACAAGTTCAGGATATCCTACAGAAGTCCAATGACAAGTACAAACATCACCATGGTCAACATCGGGTGCCGCATAAGTTTCAGGTGGGTGACAAAGTTTGGTTGCACTTGTAGAAAGAACGCCTTATAGGACCCCATCGGAAGCTTCGACCACTCTTTTATGGGCCATAAACTATCACCAAGTCCATGGGGGATAATTCTTTTGAGCTCAACATTCCTTCTTTCCTTGGTCTGCACCCAGTGTTCAACGTGGATCTCCTTCGCCCTTATTTCCCACCATTATTGGACACCTCAGAAGTAGTAGAACAACTGACACCAACAAAGCTCAACCCTAAATACCTACAACAAACATCCAATGATCATATTGTGGACAGACAGATCAAGGGCACTCGACAACAAAGGATCCAGCTTTATCGAGTCATCAAAGTAGGGCAGCTCCTGCACCAAGGCAAGTGGCTCACCCGGGCCAAAGTCAGCAGAAATTTCCTCATCTAATGGGGGACCTCAATTCAATGGAGACCATTTATTCCTAAGGAGGGAGGATTGATCCATATGGATATCGGTGGCCACCCACCTTTTCTAACTGGCTCAAAACAGTTTTCTGACAATTTTGGCAATTTACTATTTTTAGAAGTTTTAACTTTCAGGGCCATTTTGAGGGCCTAAATGGAGTTCTTTCGGGATAGAGGTTCTCATTTATAGTTGAAGGCACAATTGAGCACCCAAAATGAATCTCCTCGATGATACCTTTCCAACGGTCTATCACACGCCTAAAACAGAGATCATATGCAAAAGTTACGACCCCGGGAAGTTGATGTACTAACTTACCCAAACGGGGCCCACATTACTTTTGGCGCTTCATCTCCTAGGGTTAGGTTTTTGGATGTCTAGGGTTTTGGGAATTATTGCTTATTGTAAAAAGGCCTTCAGAGCCTCATTGTAACTTTCTTCCTTCGAATGCATGTTGTCATCACATCTCTTCTCAGAGATAAGCCGCCACCATTCTAGCAAGCTTGTTTCTGCTGCATTTTACAGTTTTAGCTTATTTCAATATTGAATAGAAAACCAGTTTTACTGTATCTCTGTTTTTTTGTGTTAAGAACCTATTAATAATCTGTATTCATTTCGTTCATCTCCTAAAATCTAGATCAGTGGTATCAGAGTAGTCTGCTCCTTGTCGTCTTAATGCATGTCCCAAACGAGGTCGAAGTACAAAGAGTTGGGTCTCGAGCTTGTTTCTCTTGAGTAAAGAAGCTCTCACACGCCCAAGCGACCTCGCATGGCAGGAGAAAAGAAATATGATGGGACAGGAGATCCTTTCAAACTATTTATTGAGGAATCCCTCACACAACAGAGGAACGAGATGATGGAAATTTTCGCGCAAATCCTTCGACGGCTACCAACAGGCGACGCATCTTCTTCGAACGGAGGCACTGCCCCCTTCAAGGTACAAATAAACTTCAATATTCCTATATTTGAAGGTCAAATAGACGCAGATGTTGTAGACAAGTGGTTGAATCTACTAGAAGGGTATTTTTCTGTCCATAACTTTTCAAATAAAGAAAATATTACTTTTGTGCTCCTCAAAGTCGTTCCCCATGTCAAAGATTGGTGGGAAATTTTCTATGAGCAAAAGGAAACAGAGGAAACCTCAAAAGGAAACAAAGGAAACCTCATTATTTTCAGTCACGACCACCTAGGAATCCTTCAGGGATGCTATTAAGGAACAATACTACCCTGTTGGAAGTTATGATGACCTATATACCAAATGGACCACACTGCGGCAAGAAAGGCAAGAAAGAGACCAAGCAGTGCCAGATTTCACAAATATCTTCCATAAGTTGCGCACCAAGTTGGGTATCAAATATTCAGAGTGACATTTGGTGCTCAAGTATCATGGTGCTATGCATAGATACATTCAGACCGAAATGGAATTTATGGACATCTCATCCTTGGGTGTGGCCTACTGATATGCCGTCAAAATCAAGCAGAATCTCAAACAAAAGACACGGCAATTTGGGCCTGGAAACCCCACACAAAAAAATCTAGGAAAGGGCGGCCCCAACCTACCAAACAATGGACAGAGAAAATATGGATAGTATCAAGACAACCAGTCCAAGCCGCAAGAAAAGAATAACAATGGAAAGACAGCGAAAGATACCGAGAAGTGGTGCGACTTCCATAAGATCCCTTGGCATAACACTCTTGACTGCCACTCAAAGCAGTCGCTGGTGACCGAAGTGAAGTGAGATCGGAAGAGGAGATCATATGCAAAAGTTACGACCCCGGGAAGTTGATGTACTAACTTACCCAAACGGGGCCCACATTACTTTTGGCGCTTCATCTCCTAGGGTTAGGTTTTTGGATGTCTAGGGTTTTGGGAATTATTGCTTATTGTAAAAAGGCCTTCAGAGCCTCATTGTAACTTTCTTCCTTCGAATGCATGTTGTCATCACATCTCTTCTCAGAGATAAGCCGCCACCATTCTAGCAAGCTTGTTTCTGCTGCATTTTACAGTTTTAGCTTATTTCAATATTGAATAGAAAACCAGTTTTACTGTATCTCTGTTTTTTTGTGTTAAGAACCTATTAATAATCTGTATTCATTTCGTTCATCTCCTAAAATCTAGATCAGTGGTATCAGAGTAGTCTGCTCCTTGTCGTCTTAATGCATGTCCCAAACGAGGTCGAAGTACAAAGAGTTGGGTCTCGAGCTTGTTTCTCTTGAGTAAAGAAGCTCTCACACGCCCAAGCGACCTCGCATGGCAGGAGAAAAGAAATATGATGGGACAGGAGATCCTTTCAAACTATTTATTGAGGAATCCCTCACACAACAGAGGAACGAGATGATGGAAATTTTCGCGCAAATCCTTCGACGGCTACCAACAGGCGACGCATCTTCTTCGAACGGAGGCACTGCCCCCTTCAAGGTACAAATAAACTTCAATATTCCTATATTTGAAGGTCAAATAGACGCAGATGTTGTAGACAAGTGGTTGAATCTACTAGAAGGGTATTTTTCTGTCCATAACTTTTCAAATAAAGAAAATATTACTTTTGTGCTCCTCAAAGTCGTTCCCCATGTCAAAGATTGGTGGGAAATTTTCTATGAGCAAAAGGAAACAGAGGAAACCTCAAAAGGAAACAAAGGAAACCTCATTATTTTCAGTCACGACCACCTAGGAATCCTTCAGGGATGCTATTAAGGAACAATACTACCCTGTTGGAAGTTATGATGACCTATATACCAAATGGACCACACTGCGGCAAGAAAGAGACCAAGCAGTGCCAGATTTCACAAATATCTTCCATAAGTTGCGCACCAAGTTGGGTATCAAATATTCAGAGTGACATTTGGTGCTCAAGTATCATGGTGCTATGCATAGATACATTCAGACCGAAATGGAATTTATGGACATCTCATCCTTGGGTGTGGCCTACTGATATGCCGTCAAAATCAAGCAGAATCTCAAACAAAAGACACGGCAATTTGGGCCTGGAAACCCCACACAAAAAAATCTAGGAAAGGGCGGCCCCAACCTACCAAACAATGGACAGAGAAAATATGGATAGTATCAAGACAACCAGTCCAAGCCGCAAGAAAAGAATAACAATGGAAAGACAGCGAAAGATACCGAGAAGTGGTGCGACTTCCATAAGATCCCTTGGCATAACACTCTTGACTGCCACTCAAAGCAGTCGCTGGTGACCGAAGTGAAAGCCTCTGAATCAGATGCAGATTATGACTCTTAGACAGAACCAAAAAGGGGAATATAGATCATTGACATGGAACCCAGTGCCACCGGTGCTACCACCAAGCTCCAGCCTGGTGAACCAGATGAGCCAGAAGAAGGAGAGTGCCTCTTCCATTCACAAATGTGGGTAAAAGGCACCCCACTTCTAGCCCTACCAAAAATGCCACACCCACAACCGTACACCATTGGATGGTTCCACCAAGGAAGCGATCTCTGTGTTAGCCAATAGTGTCAAATGTCATACGGCATCAAGCCCTTCAAAGATGAGGTATTGTGTGATGTTTCTCCTCTCGAAGTTTTTGATGTTCTTTTGGGCCAACCTTATTTATGGAAAATTCATGTTGTATATGAGTCTAGGCCTCGTAGTGTTATTATTACTTTGAACAGGAAATTGTACAGTATACCCGAGGCATTCCCACCTAGTGTTATTTCCTTGATCTCTGCTAAGCAATGCAAGAAGGTCATCTCTCAGATGGGGAAGTTTGTCTTCTTTGTGATTCGCTCTCAGAATAAGCGAAATATCATAGCCACATTGAGGGTCTCTGTGGCCGACCTTTCCACACAGGAGAAGCAAGTAGATAAGGTCATGGAAGAATACTCGGATATCTTCTCCTCACCTACAGGGGTACCTCTGCACTGTCAGTTCAAGCACCCCATCGATCTGACCCCCAGCGCACCACTACCCAATGGGCCAATCTATCGTCGTCAGATTACCGGGCTCTAAATAAAATCACAGTCAGAAATCGATACCCGATTCCCCAAATAGATGACCTCCTTGATCAACTCACGGGGGACAAATACTTTAGTAAGATTGATCTAAAATCTGGCTACCACCAGGTCCCGATAGAACAGACAAATGTATGGAAGACCACCTTCAAGTAAAAGGAAGGCCTTTTTGAATGGTTGGTTATGCCCTTTGGTTTGACAAATGCTCCAGCCACTTTCATGAGGATGATGGATGATATCCTATGACCATTCACCAATACTATTGTAGTGGTGTATCTGGATGACATTCTAATTTACAACAAGACTTGGGCCGAACACTTGCAACATATTCAGCAGGTTTTGTGCACCCTGCAGCAGCACAAGCTATACACCAACTTGGAAAAATGCTCCTTCGGCATGGACAGGGTCCATTACTTAGGCTACATCATTGATCAACATGGCGTACATGTGGATCCAGCCAAGATCCATGTCATCCGTGACTGGCCAACCCCAACAACACTCACTGAGCTTTGGAGCTTCTTGTGCCTTGCCAATTTCTACCGCAGGTTCATGTTGGTTTTCTCCCATATTACATGGGCCCTCAGCCAAATAAACAGAGGTGGTGGTAAGGAGAAATTTGTGTGGGGCCGATCCCAACAAAAAGCATTTGATGATTTGAAGAAGCGCTTGTGCTCAGCCCTAGTACTTTCACTACCAGACCTGCAACATCCTTTTGAGATCGAGACAGATTCTTCAAACTATGTTGTGGGCATCATTCTCACTTAGCACGGCCACCTTGTGGCCTATCATAGTGAGACACTGTCAGATACTATCCGTAAGTACCCTACTTACAAGAAAGAAATGTACTCCATTGTGCAAGCATGCTGCCATTGGAGACATTACATTCTTGGGAAGGAGGTAGTCATCCACACTAATCATAAGCCACTAAAGTTCATGTAGACGTAGGGAAAATTGTAGAATTACCTCCATCAAAAGTTGTCCACATACTTGCAGCAATTCCACCTCAACATCAAGTATAAAACAGGAAGCACCAATCGCATCGTTGATTGCCTCAACAGACCACCAGTTGTGGCACTCACCACGGTGCTAGACTCTTGCGGCCATGAGACATATGGATGGCCCCAACTCTATGAGACAGACCCTGACTTCGTGAAAGATACCAGATATAATAAATATGCAGAACAGAAATAAAATGCTAGAAATGGAAGAATATCAGTAATATATCCAGCATAATCTCCACAATAACACATAAATGATATAAGAACAACAATAGAAATAGCACTTTGATTCAGAAAGCAATGTCCACAGGCCTCTTCGAGGGGGCAACCTCCAATCGAGCATCGCTCTATTACAATAATCGCCAAGCTAGGGTTTTCATACCCTCGACCCTTATTTATACTAAATATGTCTATCAAGAGAAGTATCTAGAGGAAGATCCTTCTAGAAGTGGAAGCTTCTATTATGTCTTCTTACATCTACCTTATTATATTTTATTGAAAGGCCTTATTAATATTGACCTTTATTACATATGAATATAGTGATCTACCTATGTTTTGGGTTATGACCCTAACATGTCCGCCCCCTTAAAAAAATCCTTGTCCTCAAGGCTTGAGATGTGGAAACTGCTGCAAAATGGTAGCTGGTTCCCAAGTGGCGTCTGCTGGAGTCATATCTTTCCACTGGAATATCACTTCCTTGATGTTTCTCTGACGCAGGCGATGCTCATGCTGGTCCAACACTGCTTCTAGCTGTAGCCAAATGGATCCTTCTTCATCTAACTCGGGAAGGTTGGTTTGAATTTGGCACCTAGTTCCAATCACCTTCTTTAAGCATGAAACATGAAAAACTGGATGTAGCTTCGACTGACTGGGCAGAGCTAACTGATATGCGACTTGTCCCACACGCTTGAGAACTGCATAAGAACCATAAAATTTGGGCACTAGCTTCTGACAAGGCTCAACCTTGAGGGAAGTTTAATTGTATGGTTTCAGTCGCAGAAACACCTGATCCCCTTTTGCAAATTGACGTTCAGAGCAACCTTGATCTGCTTGTTGCTTCATGCGATTCTGTGCCATGACCAAGTTCTCTTTAAGGGTATGAATAATATTCTCTCGAACTGTAAGTGTTTGGTCAATTGCCTGAACCTTTGAGGTACCTGGTAAGTATGAGAGAACTGAAGGTGGCTTCTGTCCATATACTGCTTCAAAAGGAGTCATGCGAGTAGTTGTATGGTAGGAAGTGTTGTTCCACCATTCGGCTAGGGGTAGCCATTGAGCCCAATGATGTTGTTTTTCAAAGGCAAAACACCTCAGATATGTTTCCAAACACTTGTTGACAACTTCCGTTTGACCATCAGTCTGGGGATGATAAGTTGTGCTGAGATGCAATTGGGTGCCCTGTAGCTTAAACAATTCTTGCCAAAAATTGCTTGTTCTTGCCAAAAATTGCTTGTGAAAGTTGGGTCACGATCAGAAACAATAGAGTGCGGCATGCCATGAAGCTTGAAGACCTGGTCCATGAAAAGTTGAGGCACCGTGGATGCAGTAAATTGGTGTTGAAGAGCGCAGAAATGAGAATACTTGGAAAGGAAATCCACAACCACCATTATGACTGATTTATTCCCGGATTTGGGTAAGCCAGTAATAAAGTCCATAGAGATATCCTTCCAAATAGCAGGTGGAATCGGAAGCGGTTGTAGTGTGCCTAGAGATTTGACTATTTCTCCCTTATTGTGTTGAGACATCTCACATTCAGTGACAAAATTACGGATGTCCTGGTTCATACCATCCTAGAAAAAAGAACGTTTGACTCGGTCATATGTTTTGGTGAACCCTGAGTGCCCCGCTGTGGGTGTAGCATGAAGCTCAGAAAGTACCATGGATTTAAGCTTTGATTGCTTACTTAAATACAAATGGCCTTTGTATCGAAGCTCACCCTGGAGCCAAGAGTACTCTGGGGGAGCCAGAGCCTTGGTCTGCAATTGTTGGATCATATGCGAACTTTTGGGATATTGAAGCCATTCCTAGCGCACAGCTTGGAGCCAATCGGGTATAATGAAGGAAAGAGAAAAAAGGGATCCTTCTTCTTCATATTTTCAGGATAGTGCATCCACCACTACATTGTCTTTGCCCTTCTTGTAAATGATCTCATAATCATAACCAAAAAGCTTAGTCACCCATTTTTGTTGCTCCTGGGAGGAAATGTGTTGTTCCAGAAATTACTTGAGGCTTTGATGGTCGATCTTAATTTGGAATTGTTGCCCCAAGAGATAAGGGCGCCACAGATCCACAACATGTAGAATAGCCAACATTTCCTTTTCATAAATGGGTTTGCCCAGATTCCTTTCAGACAGTTCCTTGCTGGTGAAGGCTAAAGGTTAACCCTCTTGCATAAGGACATCACTGATTCCTTTCCCTGATGCATCACATTCCAACACAAAGGTCTTTGTGAAATTAGGAAGGGCCAAAACTGAAGTGGTGCACATGGTCGTCTTCAAGGTTTGAAAAGCTTGAGCAGCGGCTGGAGTCCAAGTGAAAGAGTTATTTTTGAGGAGAACAGTGAGAGGTGTTGCAATCTTTTCGTAGTTCTTAACAAACTTGTGATAATACCCTATTAAGCCCAGAAATCCACAAAATCTTTTGAGATTCCTTGGGTGCGGCCAGTCTTGCATAGCTTCAATATTTTTTGGATCCACCCTGACGCCATCCTTTCCAACCAGATGACCCAAGTATTCTACTTCTGAGGCAACAAAAGCACATTTAGATTGTTTCAGGAAAAGTTGGTGCTGGGAGAGGAGATGGAAAACTTGATCCACATGAGTAAGATGGTTTGTCCAGGTTTTTCTATATATGAGGATATCATCAAAGAAAACTAAGACAAAATGACGAAGAAAGGGATGGAAGACATGATTCATGAGG
>CBVK0103102901.1:0-12687 GCA_900067695.1 Picea abies
CAGGTATGTCTACTACTATTATATCAATAGTTTGATGAACTTTTGGATTAAAAGACATTTTGATCAATACTTTTTTTTCAATTCCCCAATCACTTTAACTTTGGTTATGTCTAACTGAATAATTTGAATGTCAGATGGTTCAGGTTTGACATTAAGCTTCTCATAGACCTTTAGGGGCATGAAATTAGATGAGGCTCCTGATTCTACCATGCAGTTATGGACATTCCTATTAAATATTTCAAAATTAATGAGGAAAGGCAGGGTGATAGACCTGGATCTCTATCTTGTTAAGGATGCATTCGTCGCTACTTGAATTTTAGATGGATTGTTATTGCTAGAAGAACTTACCTTGGTTGTTCCCTTCTTAGTTCCAACGTTAATTTCTTTTGTGCCAGAGGAAGCTTTCCCTTGCAGAGTTTTAATAAATTTTTCTTGAATTTGTGGGATCTTCATAAGCTCAAACAAGGAAATGTTAGCTTTAGTCTTCTTCAGATATTCTAGGAAATCATATTCCAACCTAGCCAAGGGTGTGGACGAAGCATTGGGTTTTGGTCTTTGATAAGTCATTTTAGGGTTAGAAGATGTGGTCATGGAGGGATTGGGAGTAGTATTGGTTGGAGAAGATGATTGTTTGGAAATGGGCATGGTGGGAGAAGTAGGATTAATGGTATTGGGGGTGCCATCAGAAGCCTTCTTACTAGCACTCCTTGTGGTAAAAATGTTTTGTGACATCAACTTCTTCTTCATCCCCACCATAAGCAATATCCCAAAATCGAATTTAGCTATTGTTCTAAAGGCTCTTGAGATTCCTGAGGTTGTTCTTGTTGTTCCTTACTTTCTTATCCTTCTTCATCGGCTTTAGTCATATTCTCTGTTTCCCAGGTTAGGCGATCCTAGAAAATATATTCCATGTTAATGTCTTCCTCCTGAGAAGGGGTGGTTTTCTTGGTTGGTGGAGTGTTTTTATATTTCTTGGGGGGGAACTTAAAAAAAAAAGTTCTAAAGGCTCTTGAGATTCATGAGGTTGTTCTTGTTGTTCCTTACTTTCTTATCCTTCTTCATCGGATTTAGTCATATTCTCTGTTTCCCAGGTTTGGAGATCCTAGAAAATATATTCCATGTTAATGTCTTCCTTCTGAGAAGGGGTGGTTTTCTTGGTTGGTGGAGTGTTTTTATATTTCTTGGGGGGAAACTTAAAAAACAAAAAAAAAATAGCTATAGGATCCTTCTCCACCACCTTTTTTCAAGTCTATTAGATCGTTGGATAACTTATTAATGATCCTACAAAGGGATTCTATATCCATTGAATCAGAAGGCATTTTGTCTTCACTGGGTTTTGACATAGATGCTTTACCCTTACCTTTTTCCTTAGAGGGCTCTGAGTTAGAACTTCCTTTTAAACTCATCATATTCTTTTCAAACTTAAGGGCCTCTTGGAAAGATTCTTCTAGAGTGCCTTTCTCGAAGTTTTTTACATACATGGCCATTGATATAGGTAAACCAGAGGTGTATAATTCAATAGTTACATCTTCATCCAGTTTATAGGCACATGGAATTCATTTTAAAAGAGTAAGAAAATGTTGATTGTAATCGATAACCAATTATTTCGAATCCATCTTGACTCTCGAGAGTTTTAGAACCCGGGTGGCTGGTGTTTTATTTTCTCCAAACTTCTTGAGAAAAATGGTTTTGAAGGTTCTCCAATTGGTAATGGAGGCTTCTTCTAGAGAGAAATATTAGGTCGAATATTTCTCTTCAAACGTGAGGGGAAACAAACGATAGACGACGTATTTATGTCAAATGCTTTTTAGTCTAATTGCTAGTAAGAATTTCTTCACATGGTTTCAGCTGAATCCTTTTTGTCAGGGTCAAATTTCAGTAGGACCTTTTCAGGGTGTTTGGGCATGTCATGTTGAATCCCTGGTACAACGATTGTGTCAGCTAATAGCCAGAGTTGGTAGGTAGGTGGATTCTGGTTTGCATTTTCTCTGGCCATGTTTGGGGGTTGATATATGATAATCTGATATGGGTTATTTTCGGGTTCACTCTCATACTCATATCGCTCTTAAGAGTTCTCCTATGACTCATCTCTTGGAGTGTAAGGTGGTCATTTGGGAGGAGAGGGTGGTCTACCTCCTGATCCGTCCTCTAGCAAATAATATTCAAGGTCAAAGTCGAAAGTCTCGGGAAAATAAAAAAGTGTCTTCTGGTACATGATATTCAGGGGTTCCAAATGAAGGGTTTCCTTGATAGGAGTCTAGGTTGGTGAAGGAAGGATCTGCATGACGAAGTCCTTACTATTTTTTAGGAAGAGAGTAATATAGGGGTAGTAATCTGGTCTTCCTGTTATATTTTCTGGTCAGGGCACAATTGTTACATTCATTTGAGTGTCTGACTATAGCGTCAATCTCCAAAATGGTTAGGACATGAGGTTGTGGGGAAGAAAAGGTAGGTTCGGGAAGAGAGGAAGTGGAGTAAGTTTTGACCTGAGCTGGTGTGTTCAAAACATACTTCGGAGGAAGGAAAATGTGTTTGGAGAAAACTTGGTGGGAATCACTTAACGAGGAAATGATTACTTGCGGGACATGATGGGAAGGGTTTGAGATTTTATTTGCAACCATTTAGTTCTGTGGCCCTCCTTCTAGTGCCATTTCTATTGACGCGCCAAAATGGACCGTTCAATCAAATGAGGGAAAACCCCCGATGGTAGGTCCCAATTAGACCCACTTTCGTTTGAGGTAGCATTTCCAACCATATTTTGGCCTCGTACCAATCTAACTAATAAACTAACTAAATATGAATTTGAGAACCGAAGGTTCTCAAATGAATTAAAAATAACAATCCTAACTGACTATTTCTAAGCTAAGATGAGTGATTACAGAGCTAAGATGCAGATTTTAATCTAGTCTAAACTAATTTATCCTGATCAGGAGCGATCTAAGAGATGAATACAGTGAAAGATTTGTATTACTTGTTTGGAAATAATTCATATAATAAGGAATGTTAAAACTTGACAGAGTAACCAGTTATAGCCAACATAATTGATTGAGAAACTGGATCACAGGGTTGTTGTATTCAAAATGAAGAATAATGGTGATTGTAAATAGAAAACTGTTAATCCATAAGAAATTCATAAACCAACATCCATAAACTACAGAATAAGACATGCATAAAATTGAGTAATCACATTCATACACATTGACACCATCATTTTCATAAATGTCTCATGTTCTTTATTCATCTGAAAGTGATAATACCAGTTGTCTTTCTAAAGAACCAAAGGCCCCCTCCCGTTTACATTCATCTCATTTATAGAAGGACTATGGGTTCTCTTCACATTCCTTATCTTTTGAATAGTCAGGACCCCAAAGTGACGCTTTAGTTTCCTTCTCAATTAGGATATTAACATAATTATAGTAAAATGATTTCTCTGCAAAATTTTGGTTACAGTGAGATTATCAAGAGGGTCATGACAGTTGCAATTTTACATCTATGAATGCCTTCCAACTTTTGAAGCCTTTGAGTATGGAATCCACCCGATATAGCTTTGTTCTTTCCATGTTTGCCTCACTTTTTCACATGGGAATGATGACTTCTTTTCTCAACCTTTATTCAACACATTGCACATAATATTTTTTCAATGTGATTATTCTGGAGGGATGGATTAGTCTTGTCTCTATAACCTCCACATTGATGTCACTGATTGCTTCAATTGATTTCAGAATGAGGTTTATTTTGGTATCCATGTCTTCGACCATCGTTTCGGTGGATGAACCCTTATCAATATCATTTAGGGGATCCATCCCAAACTATAAGAGTAGATTGTCTGTCGATATCCATATCCTTGTGCTTGATGTAGTGATATGCTCCTGAGTCCTTAGGACATCTGTAATTGTTTCCATTCTTTCATCCAAGAGTCAACGATATCTGATTATTTGTTCATCTCTGGGAATGAATGTTGTGACTCTTGCCATTTTGTGAATCTGTTTTAAGCTTCCATGGATTTTTGGTATTATTCATAAATCATTTTCATTTGTGCGTTCAATTTTGTCTGTCCATACCTGGCCATCAGAGTTTTGTTAAGCACACAAAAAAACTTCTTTTGTATGTCTCGAAGTTCCTCATTCTTCTCAATGGCCCCCGCTTTTATGGTTTCAAGAGAAGTTGTTTGGTTTTGGCTTTCCTCTACACCGTTTCTCAAGAGATCGTTGTCTAGTTTCATCTTCATGATTTACTTTTCACCTCTTTCATTAAAATTTCTCAATCCAGCCAAATTTCCTTTGAGATTCGTTACCTCTTGATCATGTGAGGTTTTGAGATTTTCCATCTCACTTGCATGGGACTTTTGGGTGAGGGAGTTTGTTTTGCTAAATTTGTCCTGTAGATATTTTTCCTGTGCCTTGAGCCGCCTCTGCAACTCCTCTTCATGGATTTTCTTTGTTTGTTGGATTTCCTTCCTGTGTTCACTAGACATAGTTTCCTTAATGGTTTCCAGGATCGTTTCCATCTCAGTGAACCTGGATCTTGTAGCATCATGTTCTCCTGCGACTTCATGGACCGATACTATGTTCACACTAGTGAGAGTGTTGAGTGTTGAGGATACTTGTATCGCATTATATTTCAAATATGGTCCAACTTTCCATTTGATGTTCCTTTCGGGAGATTCTTGTCTTACATCAGCTGTTCCTCTTTTCCTTTTAGGGGTTCTCTTCTCAATAGCTTGTGTCTTGTGGCTATAATAGTAATCACTAACAACAACCACTGCTTCCTTGAAA
This sequence comes from Picea abies, assembly GCA_900067695.1. Classification (NCBI taxonomy): domain Eukaryota; kingdom Viridiplantae; phylum Streptophyta; class Pinopsida; order Pinales; family Pinaceae; genus Picea; species Picea abies. Next base: position 4,776 of record CBVK0103102901.1, read on the forward strand.
CCGAGTCTTTCAGAAGTGAGTGATAGACTCCCTGGGATAGAGGTTAAGGGCGTGCACTCTTTTATCGGGGTGTTAACCAAATCAACATTAGGGATTATAGTGATATTTTCACTATCACCTACCAACATGTCGTCTCGGACATCAGGAATTTTGACCTTGTCTTTTTTCTTTTGTTCTTGGTTCTTTCCTATTGCGATTGATGTTGATTGTCTTGTGTTTGTTGTTTCTCCTTCACTTGTATTGATTTTCCCTAGGGTCAGGTCTTTATTCCAACTTTTCTCTAGTGCACATTGTTTCTCCTCAACTTCCCTTTTCTTCATTTGTTAGTACTTTTCTTCAGCTTCTTCGGCTTTTCTTGTCATTTCAACTTCTTTATCCCTCTTTTTCTGCTCTTCCTCATTTAGCCTCTCTTTTTCTTTGATAAAGATGGATATGAATTGTTATAGCCTTAGTTTCAAGTCCTTCTCTTATTATTTCTTTAGTTTTTGTTGAGAAACATCAATGGTGAGCCTCTCAAACGCTTCCTCGGAACTTAAAGTGCCTCGGAAGACATATTCTGAGAATCGGGCCTCGTGCATAATTTGTGGCTCCAACCTGGCAAATTTTATGTGTTCATATACCACATTTCGAGGGTCATGTGATTTAGTCTCTTCGAGACAAAGGCATAATTCCTTTAGCGTTTATGATTCCTTTTCGGCCTGCTTCTTGTTCTATAAAGAGTATGAGCCTATGTGGAGGGGGAAAATGGCTAGTACCTTTTGTTCTTTTCTAATAGGTAGGTAGTGCCTCCTTTTTCCACAGTATGGTATGTTATTTCTCTAGAAACAACTTGTTGAGCACATATTTGGGAAACAAGTGTGGTGCTCCAGTGGCCCCATAGATCCTAACATACGTGTAGTGCTTTTTCATATACCAGTTCCCAATCTCCTTTAAGGTTTTTATAGTCCCTAAAGAGATCTTGTGTGGGAAAAGGATAAAGATATCTTTGTGCAAGGGGGCAAGGAAATAGTCACAGATATCATATAAATATTCCTTGCAGTTGACTTCCCATAGTTGTGAACAATACAAATGGATCGGGCCTTTTTTCGGGGTCCAAACCCAGCTAAATGTGGGGAATGAATTGGCGGCACACACATCATATATGAGATAATAAGACATGTAGAAGCCATGGTTTTTCATACCTTTTGGATCTTGTATATTCTTAGCGATGTTGAAATAAAGAATGCTTGCCCAGTTGAACACATGGACCTTCTAGACTACTGTGTAAACCATGGGAAACCACTCCATCCTGAAATGGGTGCTAGTTTCCTCACCATAAAGTTTGCATATCATGGTATTCAATATCATGTAGGAGCTCTTAAGGTATCATGTCGGGACATACCATTCCCCCTTTTTCATCGGTCATTCTTCATCATAGAACCAGTCTTCCATTAAGGTCTCGAAGTCTTCATGTTTAACCCCAAATTGGTCTAAGAACGACTCATCTAGGGATACTGTAGGTTCCAAGGTCTGATATCTAGCTTGGATGTCTTCTGCTTTTAGTGATGCGATCAATAGACCTGAAGCATTGACTATAAGTCTCGTATCTTTCCGTAGATACATAAAAAGCCATCTAGTAGCATCATTATAAGGAAACAACTCTAGGCGGGTAACTATTGTATGAATGTTTCTTTTCTAGATATTCTTGAATGTGTTGATGTTTGGGTCACCAGACATGAACCTTTCATTTTGGAACATATATATAATCTTAGCATAGCTAAGGTAGTGCTCCATTCCATTGTGGTTGTTTGTGTTGGTGATATTGAACGACTCGAGGATTGAAGATGGAACAGGTGTTCCAGAAGTTTGGAGTTTTCTCTTCCTGGTCAGCAAACAAGACATTTTGTCACCACAGAAAATTCAATAGTTAATGGGGTCGTTTCATAAAAATAAATGTCAATATTCAGACGATGTGTAGGATACTCACTTAGAAATAGGGGACAATAAGTAATCAGACTAAGAGAACAAAAATTCATGGGCACATAGTTTATCTTACTTAGCGAGTGAGTGGAAAAACCCATAGTCTTGACATTGTATAAACAATTCACAAATTCCCTCCAAACCCTAGTGTAATAATGAATAAGGTGTGATACAGCTTAGACTAGGTCATGGTAATACACAACAGAGTAAATGCATTTGCGGGTGCTAGGAAGTTATAATCGTTAAGGAGAGGGAAAATTGAAAAGACGGGGTTGTCAAACAACTATCATCGTCAGAAATCGATATAGTTGAGAGATGTCAATACAAAAATGGGGCAACCTTCGACGGCGATAATTTGTAATTGCACTATTTAAATTTAATAACATTTTTTACATTTTAATGACGCCCCTCTAACTTTCATCTTTATGACTGTTGGAAGACAACCTTTTCTTTAATGGTGTTGATGAGACATTGAGGTAAACGTGGGGGAAAGGTACTAGATAAGTGGAGATTGATGGTGGTGAGGTAGTCAGCTACGACCAGGTTCTTTTTTTCCATAGGATGAGTTGATGTGCGGTCGTTAGAAATCCAGGATAGTGTCGTCGTTGGTGAAAGGTGGAGGCGAGGAGGTAAATGCGTTATGAAACTTCCAATGACGATAAATTTTTTTCGAGAAGGGTGAACCAGTACTAGCCTTCCATGTGGAGGTGAGGGGTTGGTCTTATGTATAGACTAAGGTGTGGGACGAAAGTGAACAATAATATTGACGTGGAGTGGAGGTCTGGTTTGGTGGTGCAAGTATGATTATGACGTGGAAAGAGAAAAGGGTGTGTCATTATCGGTAAACATAGATAAGCTCACAAGGGTAATGTTTGGGGAGCTGTCAATTCCCGACGATGACGTTATGAAGCATCTTCGTTGACGAAATTTAGGGATGAAGAAGTATGTAGCATTTGGTAAGGGTGTGACGACGAAATGGGTAAGGAGAGTTTATCAATTCGGACAAAGGTATCCATGTGTGAAGGGGGGTTTCATCTGTAGGTGCATGACCAACCAGGTAAGTCAAAGAGTAGTGCCTTGTAAAGAGAGAAAGAAAAAACAAATTAGTGTGTGCTCCCACCAAGACTGATAGTTTGGGTAGGGTTGTTGTAATTTTCACAACAAATGGAAACTTACTGGGAAAAACCAGTTATCTTTGAGCTTAAGAGAAAATGACTTAAACCATATCAAAGGGGGTTTTACCTTTAGATAGCTCATGCAGTATATAGATTGAGGACCCCACATCAATCAACTTGAGGAAAATTTAGAAGAAAATCTTGTTACTAGTGATCTTCTGCATAATTCTAGTGAGTATTAATGGGTGCTTATTTCATGCATCCATAGTGAAACATGGGAGTAACACCACATAGGAATGTTTATCAACCGTTATAGACTGAAGTGTTTTCCTCATCTCTCTTTCCAGGCATCTCTTCGCTTCCAGTGAGGATTCACATCCCTGGAGAAGATGCCTTGGTATAATACAAGCATGGTCCTGCTACCAATGAGTGTCCATAGCCTCGACAGGTTTACTTGTACTTCCCACGCTTTTAGTAACGTTTCCAACTTCCTTATGATTAGGCTTTTCTGCCTTCACTTTTTTTTTAGATATATAATTTATGTATTTCTTTTGTAACATAGTTGAAGGTGGATATGAATTGGGGTGATACGAGAGTTACTTTGATATGCTAGTTTGATTTGGTATTTCATTCTCGAGGGTTCATAGACATGACTCACAGGTGCATTAGAATCAGGAGAATCATGGGAAGTATCACTGGATTTATGCAAAAGACATGAATTAAATACATTTCAAAAAAATTGAGTGGAGCACAGGCACGTCATGAGAGTGTTCAAATGTAATGGACATACCTTACAGAGACCACTGAAATAAATTGAATTTACAGGTCAGAATATTTCTCTTGGCATAGGTGAACCAATTCCTCTTTTCTACACTGCCATCACTTATAAAGATAAATGTTAATCCCGAGGAAACTCGATTACTTCAAAATGGAAAGGCATCAAATAATAAGGCACTTACATGAGTCAAATAGTCTTGGGTTCTAGTTTCTAAGGAAATTCAGGTCCGGAGCGGTGAACAATAAGTTATTCTAAACTAAAAAGTGAAAAATAAAATGAAACAAAAGCTTGGGAAAAATAAAATTGGGAGAAAAAGGAAAGATGATTGGAGTGGAAATAACAAAACCTAAAAAAAGAAAATAGAGAAAACCTTACTATGTACAAGGCTAAATCACCATTGATGATTAGGAGAAGTATTTTTTGAGGATTTGTACATTGACAGGGAGCTCCTCCTCATCTCCCTGTAATGTTCTAGGTCTGAAATTTCTGGGACCTATTTTCTAGTGAATCAGGTAGGGTCTTAACCACAATTTATGGAATTTGGTATGTTTCCCCTTTAGTTCATTAGATTTGTCCCATTTGAGAACAAGGTCTCCCTCTTAAAAATCTTTATTACCCATAGCTGACTTGTCAAACTATTTTTTTTATTATTTCTTGATGGTGCGTTAGGTTCATCTTAACTCTTTCTCTTTCTTCTTCCAGTTTTAACAGCATGTTTAATCTCTCCTGCATTATTGGGCAAGCCTCTTCTTGGGTAGATTGGGCCAATTACAAGGCGGGTAGGAAGGTATGGGTGGGCATAGTGGCTTGTTTTCCATAGATCAGGAAGAAAAGGGAGTTACTGATAAATGACTTGGGAGTCACTTTGTCAGCCCATAGGACATTCTGAAGAGCGAGGTGCAAATTTCTTTGATGATCGTTGACAGTTTTCTTGAGAATTTTAATGAGATTCTTATTAGTTGATTTTGCCAAACCATTCCCTTGTGGGTAATAATTCGTTGAATACTTAACCTTGATATTTTCTTCCAGATCAAATTCACTTAATTCCAAAGAAGAAAAATATTTGGCATTATCAAAGACTAATGATTCGGGAATTCCAAATATGGTGATAATATGAGATTCAAGGAACGAAGTCACTTGGTTATCATTGATAGTATTCAAGGGAATTTCTTAGCTCCACCTAGTGAAATAGTCAGTAGAGGTCAAAATGTATTTGTGCAGTTGGGAAGAGTTAGGATTGATTTCCCCTATTACGTCCAGTCCCCATTGTTGAAAGGAGCATTCGATGATCACAGGTTGTAGGGGAAAGGAAACCTTTTTTTCTCTCTCAGCTGACATTTGGCATCACTAGCATTTCCTTTCATATGTGTGAGAATCCTTGAATAGTGTGGGCCAGTAATAGCCAGTTCTGAGGATTTTGTGATCATTAATGGTGTCTCCATCGTAATTCCTGCTAGTCGGTCCATCATGAAGTTCATATAATACCTTTTACGCATCCCTTGTTTCAAGACATCTCAGAAAAACACCATCATAATTTTTTCTACATAGAATTCCTCGGATGAGCTGATATTGAGAAAACTTGAGTCTGAGGGCCCTTTTCTTCTTGGGATCTAGATAATGTGGGGATGACCCATGAGTTAATTAGTATTTCATTTCATAAAACCATTGGTTTGAGTTGACAGGGATGTAATAGATCTCTCTTTCAAACAACTTGTGATATTGATACAGATCATCTTCATGTAACTCATGGCATGGTGATTTAGAAGCCGATTTGCATAATCCCTGGCCCTTGATGATTTTCATAGGCTTAATCTCCATGTCATACTCCTATAAAGTTGTAATCCAATTTGCTCTCTTTTCTGCCAAGTCTTTCTGTACTAGGAGATTCCTAACAGTAGGGTAAGTAACAATGACTTTGGCCTTAGATTTGAGAAAGAACCCCCTAAAGTGTTTGATGGCTTTAAATACAACATAGGCTTGTTTATCTACTTTTGGGTAGTTTAATTATTCTCCTTGTATCCTAGAGCTCAAAAAATCATCCCCTTCCTGATTCTTCTGTGTTAAAACAACTACGAATGCAATGTCATAAGAGATGGTGTAGAGGATGAACTCTTGATTGAAGTTCGGGCTTAAAAATGGAGGGGATTGTGCTATGTATTCTTTGATACTATCAAAATATTCCTTTTCTTTAGATCCACATCTGAACTCAACATTCTTTTTTATCATGTCTTGCATGGGTTTTACTGTCTCGGCAAAACTAGGGACGAATTGTCTTACAAAATTTATTCTTCCGAGGAAAGACTACATGGCCTTCTTGTTGTGAGGGGGAGGAATCTTAGAATTTTCTTAAGTTCTCTCAGGTTCAATTTTCATACCATGCTTGGAAACAATGAAACCCAACAGTTTTCCTTCATTAACAACAAAAGCATATTTCTTAGGGTTTAGAGAGATGCCATATCTTTTGTACTTGTTGAATACCTTTTTCAAATGAGTTATGCCATATTTTCTCTCCCTTGAGAATATAGTAACACCATTAAGATACACTACAACACATTCTCCAAGTAGACCCCTGAAGGTGATATCCATGGCCCTCTAGAACATTGCTCTGAAGTTGATGAGACTGAATGGAATCTTCCTGTAAGCATATGTTCCCCACTTAGTCTGGAAGGTTGTTTTTAGTTGATCATCATGGGCCACTAAGACTTGGTTGTAACAAAAAAAAAATCTAAAAGGGAGAGCATCTCATAGCCGGACACACACTGCAGAATTTGTTCCATCAGAGGAACTGGGTAATTGTCTTTCTTCAAGGCTATGTTAAGATTCCTAAAGTCAATACATAGCCTTATATCCCCATTCTTTTTCCTTACTGGTACTAAGTTGGAAATACACTGTGTATGTCTAACTGGGAGTATGATCTTGGCAACCAACAGTTTATTCAGTTTCACTCTGACTTGAGGCTCGAGGTTGGGTTGCATCTTCCTCATATTTTGTTGAAATGGTTTTTTCTAGGGCTTCATAGGAATGATGTGTTGAATGATATTGGTATCATACGTCTTGAGATATTCATAGGTTTAGGAAAAAATATCTTTGTATTCCTTAAATAATTTTATGTAAGATTTTTTTTCTTCAGGAGAGCAATTTCTTCCAAGATTAATGTTTTGCGGAGTGGTATTTGTTCCCAAGTTTACCACTTCAAACTGCATGAATGAACTATTGGTTTTGTATTTGATGATTTTCTTGAATTTTCCCTGGAGATCATAGAGTTTCTCCAGTCTCACTACATTCATGGGGATATCGTAGGCTGAACCTGACGGGTTGTTCGATTGAGTTGTATGAATAGTGTCTGGATTCACCATTTGGTCGTGTTGGCCTTCATCTATAATAGAATATTTGAAAGTATCTTTGAGATGAAAGAAGTTGATAAGTTGTTGGTCACCGTCAAAGACTCTCCAGTTAGTGATGTTGTCGGGAATTGAAGGCATGTACAAAAGTTCAACCAAGAAAGTGTCAAGCATCAATTTGTCCAAGGGTATTAACCTAGACACCACATTGGCTAGCAAATCAACGTCACCATTTAGTGAGTGAGGTACTGAACTAATATTAAATGCAATAAAGAATTTATTAGTTCCCAAATCTTAAGTTGATAATGTTTCAAATGAATTGAAAGATAATAAATGGTGTTCCTTACCCATTTTATGATATTTTTGAAATCACCAAATACTTTAATTTTCTCAGCTTTCAAATATACTGCCTTTCGTAATCCTAACAATAAAGCCTCGTATTCGGTAGTATTATTGGTGCACGGGAATTCTAGTCTGCATGCGATTAATGTTTTTCTTCATGTGGGATAATTCAATATGAAACCAACACCTGCACCTTCTAAATATTTGGATCTGTCAAAAAATAGTGTCCACTTGTTAGGATCCCCTTTCTTTGTCACAACATTTGATTTTATGTTTTCATATTTTTTTTTTTTTGGTGGGGCTAGTAGAGTTAACCAACATTTCTAATCTATCCCTAGAAACTACGTTAGGTTGTACATCAGAGGAATTGTTAGTCT
>CBVK0103102916.1:0-19743 GCA_900067695.1 Picea abies
CGGGTTAGGACCTTAACAATGGAGGTGCCATACCTCTGAAGGATATGTCTGTCGGACAATTCCTTGGATATCCAATGAGAAGGTATGTCATATATCTAATAGTCAAACAACATATTTGAAAAATGTGACATACCTCCAAAGGATATGTCTATCGAAAGGTTCATCGGATATTTGATGAAGCTATATATATTAAAAAAAATTAATGAGATTAATGGCCCATAACTTTTGTGTGCCTATTAACTAGTTAGACCTATAACGTTGTTTCCACCCAAGTTATTATCTCAGCAAGGACTTCAATAGTAATTTGGGTAAAAAAAATACTTCCAATCCCTTGTACTCTAGTCTCTGTTTTTTCTATGGTAAATGAATGTAAAATAAATATCCCAAAATTATCCCTCTAACTCTTCATACATTCTTATTAAGGTAGTAAAAAACAACATGCAATGAAGAAAGATAATTGGATATTAAGTTCTAATCTTGCAATTTCAACAATGGATTTGGATATTAACTTTGAGGAGCCAAGGTAGTTCTTAGAAATGTTGATTTAAACCATCTATCAAAAGGTTTTTGTGTAGTTATCCTATTCTAGGAAGGATAACTAACATCTAACTAATTTTCCCCTTTATCTCCTTAAATGATTTTCTTTACAATCATGTAGAGAAAAGGAGTAATTCATTCATCAAATTTAGGAAACAATTCTATAAGATACATAGTGCTTCAACTATCCCAAATTTGTTGGCATTATCCCTAGAGGTGTGCACTACTATAATTCTAGGAGAGTTACATATGAAAATATTTAACCTTCTTTTGAAACGTGTGCATACAAAGAGAATTTTCCTCCAAAGCATCATGTCAACTCATCAACATGTAGAAGAGAAGGTTTCATTAACATTTTTGTGGAACTTGACAACAAGTTCCCCATGTCCATCAGTTGAGCTTGTAAACAAAACATATCAAAATGTTGATGAGAAACTCATATCATGTTATAAGATGACAAAGTTGATTGTAACTCTCCTAACTGTAAAAAATATTCATCTATATCAATCACTGGAACCAATAGGTAACCTCGAACATCATTTCTAATCATTGTCCCAACACACAAATTCATGCATTCTACCCTCTTATCTAGCAAAATAATTCATTTAGACATGAAATTCACAGCATAAATGTGTAACATCCCAAGGGTCATATGACGCATGAATTTAATTAAAAAGGCATAAGGCGAAAGGTGAAAGGCTCAAATTTAGGAATTAAAAGAGGAAAAATTGATGAGAAAAATAGGGAAATTACCAGGCTCATCACCCATCACTTTTTTTAAGGGGATAGGTTGGCTCGGTATTATTTCATATAAAATCAACTTAAGGACACAAAATACCAAAGTAATTCCACTAATTTACAAGTCATATCTTAAACCTTAGGACTATATCAAGTCATACCTAACCTTAAAATTTAGAAATAATAGGATATAAAATTAAAGAACCTTTATCTTTATCAAGTTGGTGCTAAATCTTGTGTTAGGGGAAGAATTTGAAGAAAAGTTATAATATATATGTCATGTAAAGGCCTATTCAATTCTTCAACCATCTAGAAAGCAAGTAAAAATTGATGAATAATAGGACATAAAATTATAGAGCCTTTATATTTATTAAGTCTATGCCTAGAACTTGTGCCTAGGAAATATTTTGAAGAGTGCAAACTTGGGTGTATAAATATTTCGCTATTAGGCCAATGTTACTTAGTGCTAATCCAACCTTTAATGAAATAAATTTGTGGATACATGATCTTCTCACAACCATTCATTATTTATATTTATTTTGAAAACCTAATACATAAGTAGGCTTCCACTTGGACACAGGAGTCGAATGTTTGACTTGAAGGAGTTTAGATATTGACAAGTCCATGAAACACAGGTTTGTCTCTCTTTCTTACTTTCGCATGCCCATTTCAAAGGTCTTTTCTTTGGGAGCCATCCGGGGTTTCGGGACCTTCGTATCTCAGTACTGGAGCCATTCCAACCCCCAAAATATCGTCAGTGATTGTCACCTCACCACTGCATTGCAAGGAGAAAGTGACCTCAACCATTGTGGTGCAAGGAGAAAGTGAAATCGACCATTGCAGTGTAAGGAGACATAGAACTCAAGCCACTACATGCATAAGGAGATAGAGACCTCGACCTCAAGCCAATATTCACAAGGAACAAAGAATGGTGGGTAATTTCATTCCAAGAGTTTCGATTTGGAAAATGAATGAATAAATTTGGACTCCTCTTTCCAACTTGCGTTGTTTTGCCTCTGGAAACCCCAATTTTGCCTTACATTCATGAAACCCCAAGTTTTTTTCCCACCACACCTGTGTCATTGGCTCTTTGGTTTTCTTGGTTGGGTTCCCCTCTTGCGAAATTGAGTTTTTCCTCTGCGTGCTCTAACCTGTTTTCGTTACAATTTCTCGTGTGTGCACCCCTCTTGCTAACTAGCCTAGTGTTGCCTTTTGTGGAACCCTAAGTTTTTTCCCACATGAGTTGTGTCCCCGACTCTTCGATTTTGTTTTGTTGGATTTGACATTTCCTATGAGGGGTGATGTGAGTGATAAAATAGAGATACCTACCAGGTCCACTCGAATATTGGCTTAGGGCCATTTGCAGGGTTGGTTGGTTTTCATCTTGTTATCACACGTTTCTCAGTAGCACATGAGCGGTAAGCGGTAGTGAAGCTCATCTTGGGAGGCACTTTGAAAGAGAACTCTTCTCCACTCATCCTGGAGTTTGGGTGATTGTTGTGGCTTCCTTGTAGGGCCCTTGCATTTGGAAAAATCTTGGTAACATGCAAGTTTCATTGTTGGCTCTTTTAGGAGAATATAATAGGAAGATATAATATAATTGACCTTTTAGGGTTTCCAAAGTGAGAGTCAAACATTAGTTTCCTTCATTAATTCCTTAACAAAGTGAAACATTTATGAATCAGAGGTCAAGGTGACACCTTATCTTCTAACTCTTGAATTTTAGTATCTTTAGCCTTGATTGAATCTTTTTTCTTGATTCAATTGCTTGGATAGCTTTGAAACCAATCCTTGAAGTTTCACAAAATTCACTTTGGCCCAAAGCAATTCTTTAGAGTCTTCCAACTCCTAAATTTTAGTATCTTTGGCCTTGATTGAATCTTTTTTATTAATCCAATTTCTTGGCTAGCTTTGAAACCAATCCTTGAAGTTTCAAAAAATCCACTGTGGCCCAAAGCAATTCTTTAGGTACTACCTCTCTAGATTGTTTATGCCACTCCACCATATCTAAAACATGAAGTTGATTCAAATCAAAATTGATGGTTGTTGAATCATATTCATGAACTTGAATATTGTCTTCATCTTTACTTGCTCTTCGTTGGAGGGAATAAATCTTAGATTGTGTCTTCTCATGATCTACATCTTTTAAAAAACTAGGAACAATTGATCCTTTAGAAAAAAATATAAGGGAATTGTTGCTTCCTGAATTGATCAGATTTTATCTTCAATTCAACCATATAAAAAAAATATGGGTTTTTCTTTGATGATGCTAAATCATATTTGACTAAGGATGACCTAGACTCTAGGAGAGCTTTAGAATGAACACCTTCTTTAGTAGCAAATTCAGTAATAGGTTTTGTATAAGCAATCACTATTGAAACAAGATGTCTTGTAGGAGTTGGCTTCCTAAAATGCTACTCCAATAATAAAGACTATATATCATTATATTCCTTCTGAACATCTTTTTGAACTTTTGTATTATGAGTAACATCTAAAATTTTGGGAATCTCCTTAGAAACACTCAAAATCTTTTGACTTTCTTCATTAAGAACTTTAGATTTCTTTGAACCAAGCTCACTTATAACTTTCTCTATTTTCCTTTTGTTTCTCATATCTTTCTTTTTTGGGGTTTGAATAAGTAATATCTTCTCAGTTCTATCCCTATCCTACTTTTGTTTAACCGTTTGTTCACTATTAACTTCATTTACAACCATAGTTGCTATATCTAGTTAGCTACTTTTTCAACTTCAGTCAAAACATTATCTTTATCCATTATAATGACATCATGCTTAGTACACTGCTAAAGAGTTAGAATAATGGTACTAAGAACTATCTCTGAAGTTGATTTCCTTCCACGATTTCCTATAATTCTCTCTGACTTTCTTTATTTTCTAATCTCTCAAAACTTGGATCAAAGTGATGAAGTTATGATGAATTCTTGTTCAAATTCCTCCTTTCAAAAATGACACGGTGAGGATCATAGTGCCAAACCTCTCCCAACTTGAAATTATAGGAACTTAAAATCTTACTTACATAAATTAAAGTTGATTTATTTTTAATTACACAAGAGGAAACAAGTGAAAGTAAATTGAAATAGGAATTTTTTATGCTTGGAAGTAAAATGCAAATAATCCGAGCTCAATCTTTTCGTAATATACTTTAATTAAAATATTTTAGAGGTAAGATAAAATTGTAGCAAGTAATGTTCAAATTCAAATCCATAAAATCTAAGGATTGTATGGTCTTTGATAAATATACCAATCGTCTATCAAGTATTAATACTTAGCTAGAAACATATCTTACATTCTTGAGGAATTGTAGGAGTGTGTTCTCCATGCAAATATGAGTCATATACACGAATTTATCAATAAAAGTAGTACAACCTCCATTCTTTGGAATGGCTTCTTACCAATGGAGTCCATTTAGAAATTGGGAGGGGGTTATCTTGATCATTAATCCTATTCAACTGTATGTGTTCAAAATTGGTAGCTTGAGAAAACAAGAGCAGATAAACCAAGTAAGACTAATATATCAAAGATTTATCTATTGAATAATTGCATAATTGACCATAAGTAGAATTATATAAGTAATCAACATAATAATATTGAAGTGAAGTTAAACTAAATTATAGTTGCATAAAAAATGTTATCATCGTGAGAACCTAAAATCAAAAACATCATAGAAAATAGTTCTCTAGATAGCTTGTGGAAAATGGAATATTGAAAAGAAGAGGTTTGATTTGGAACTTATTCCCTCAATTGAAGATATCTACCTAATAAATCTCTTGGAAAATGGAATATTGAAAAGAAGGGGTTTAATTTGGAACTTATTCCCTCAATTGAAGATATATACCTAATAAATCTCTTTTAGATGAGACAATTTGACTATTGAATTCAATGGATAAAACTTCATCATTCATAGTTAAAACATCAGGAAGCAATTTTTTTTAGGGATAGTTGAAGTTGTAATAGGGAAAATTTCTTGAGTACCATCAATCAAAATAATAGCTCAATGATTCGAATTATAATATATGGCATATAGAACATCGAAATAAGAGAATGGGTAAATGGCATGAATAATTTCTTTGGATGAGTTAGTAGCCCAAGTAGGGATTTGATCTTTCCTATCTTTGTATCTTTTGTGAGTTGCCTATTTAAGCGTATATGGACTATCAATGGTTAATACAGGGTCAATTACATAATCCAAAATGTCAATTAAGTTTTCAATTTTAATAGGAGGCAAAGGAGGCTTAGTAGGTTGTAGGTTTCTTTCCTCAACCCATTTTATTAAGTTGGAAACAAATTGAGGTATTATTCACAGATTGAAGTAGTTGAAAATAAGACTTACCAACTACTAATAAATGTTTCTGAGATGGTGAAATATTTTTATATAACTAGTATTCAAATGGAACTTAACCTTTAGTGTTTCTTTGAACCAAGAAAAACATCATTGTGAATAATACACTTTACTTTGGGTGTAAAATTCTTTTAGAAATGATCCTCAAAGATAGAACCGTGTACACCCTACGATAATAATTCTAGTGGCATTGTACTAATGTAAGGATTCCACTAGTACAATATGAAGACAATATCCTTACATGTCTTTCCTTATCACTAGTAAAGGTTTTGGGCACACCCTACAGTCATACAAATTATTTGAAAAATAATTCCATTGTCTTGTTGGCATCTTTAGTCTTTTTAGAGGGAATGAAATGGACCACTTTTGGAAGTTTATACTATGAACCATTACCCTTACATCTCCAAGAAAATCCCAAAACAAAACTCATAGTGATGTCAACCTGGGTCCCAAGGTCTTTCTAGTATTGGCATCAACATACATAGTCTGATATTTCACAAACTTGGATTGGAAAACAAGAAAGTTTGACAAGAATAAACATACTTGTCCACATATTTATGAATTTACATCCAAAATAACCTCTACTCTACCATATAATCAAGATCTTGTCTCAGCCACTCAGATCACCAACATGCAATCTGAAACTTAATTCTCCCGCAAATAACCTACAAGGATGCACAATTGCTTGCCATGAAAAAGAAAATCATCCAACATCAAATAATCCTTGAAGAGATTTCCATCCACACCCATAGGATTATGCACATATTTAAAGTGTTTTAAAAACAAATCATTAGCATCATATGAATCCTTTAAGGCTTCAAAACTAACTAATTCATTCGTCATAGTCATAAGCAAGTGATGCCTCCTACCAAATGCATCCACTACCATATTTAACTTTACTCTCTTATGTTGAACTAGAAAAATGTAATTTTGCAAAAACATCCATCTTGCATGCTTGTGATACAAAGTAGCTTGAGAATTTATATACTTAAGATATTTATGATCAATCAATGATATAAACTCCTTATGCAAAAGATAATGTCTTCAATATTTTATACTTACATAATTGCATGAAATTCCTAGTATATTTTCTTGGAAATGATTACTCTATGAGTGAGTGATTCTTCTAGCCTTACATGATACATAGCCAACCTACTCCCTATAGTAAATACATGATCATATGTATTCTTGTCTTTTTGTTCTTATGGGGATGGCTTGTGTAACTTTATGCTGTGAATTTTGATGTATTTTTGGGCAATAATCATGGTTCACTTATGTTTAAGTCACTGAGGTATTGACAAAATGATTAAAGAAGTTATGATATAATCCATAGGATTTTGTTCAGTTTCACTTTTGGATCTAACTCCACAACATTTCACTTGACTATGTAATGTGAACCAAAATTGAATTAATAGTAGATGGCACTGTAATCTACATTAAAATTTAAGACTAGAGAAAATCTTGAAATCATTAATGAAAATCATTCTAGAAAATCCAACAGAAAGAAAATTGAACTTTCTTTCTTCTCCCTCCTCTCTAGATATATTGGTTGGTTTGTCTTATTCTTGTTGTTCCTTGGGAAGTATCTCTTCCCCAATTGTTTTTTTATTAAAAATCATGTAGGCATAAATATTATATCAATATTATCACTCTATCAACTAATACAACCAAATGAATAAACAATCAAATGAAACATGTAAGAAATGCAAGTGCAATGTATTCAAGTTGTTGCATATAAAAACTCAGATATTGCAGAAAGCTAGATAATTTTAATCAAAGTATTAGAGAGAGAAGTAAAAAGGTCTTGCTAACATGCAAGTGCTTTCATTCAACAATTGATGACTTGATTGGAATTGTGCAGAGATTTGACGAGACTAGTCAAGCTGCAATATTGTGTCAAATGAACATGTAAATAAGATATAATAGAGTTCAAATGAAACCATGCAATTTCAAGACATGGACCAAATAATGCCATGACAACAACTTGATTACACTTTTGGAAATGCATCAAAATAGGTATATGTGTCGTGATTTTAGGCTAAACAATAAATCACTCCATGCCTCATACAGTGATAAGGTGAGCCAAACCAAATTAGAGATATCATATTATGGATAATTCAAAGAGTCGCATGAACAGAGAAGGAGCCACATAAATTTAAGGCAAGGGTTGCAATTAATTGAGAAAATAACATGCATGATTGTACAAGAGTTCTATAGGTTAATCGTGACTACAAGCCCAACTAAAACACATAAACACGACCATCTCAAAATAGTGATGCAATGAGTGAACCCAAGCACAAATAATATTCACAAAAACTAGTCGAGTTAAAGGTTTGACACTAATAATTCTCATTTGAAAATAAATTTTAGGACTACATAAATGACATCAAAATAAAGTGAGCATCAATATTGCCAGGAATCAACAAGTATAAATAAGAATAAACATGGGTTCCTAGGTTAGATCACATGCACAAACTACCCAAAATATTGTTTTTCAAGTAGTAAGAGATCGGGCCAATGCCAAATAGATAGTGTCTAAAAATAAATATAACAATGAACATAACACATGGCCAAGAGGTCATGAGAATGATATCCCAACCATATCCATAATAGTAGCAAGTATTTGAGGTAGGGTAATTAACACATGTAGGTAGAACCAAACATTTACAAGAGATGAGAATTCAATAGGTGGAATGAAACTTTAAACCAAGCCATAGTTAAGAAACCCATGGGTCAATTTGTAAACTTAAAGTAATTCCTAGAGGAAACCATAGTAAGCTAGGACTTGATCTGGGTCTAAACATAAGTAATGACCAATATGGGGCCTTAGAATTTCCCATATAAGGATCTTAAAATCACAACAAAGGTGTGTCCAGAATAAGGAAGAGGAAAACCTAGAAAAGGGTCAAGGATAGTTTTAAATAATTTCACAAAAAGAAACACTGAGTATGGAAGAGATACACAATCCCAATTTTACCAAAATAGTAACCCAAGCCAAAGCACAAGAAACCAAGAATTCTCCAATTCAAATGCAATATCGATATGGGTTCCTACCTTAAACACATATGCGAACAAGATATAGACTAAATGTGCCTCAAACTCCCGAATCCAACAACCCATAGAATCCAAACAAGCTCAGTGAGGAGTAACAAGACCATACTCGAGGCTTATTATTAATTGTGGCCTACTCTTGTGTGGAGTCATTGCTTTTTTTTTAACCAACTTGATATGTCACTTGGTCTCTCTACATCAAAAATACGAGTTGATCAATCTTCCCCTTATAATACGAGTTGATCAATCTGTCATTTAAGAAGAATGCATATTTGTTGTTTGCCTTTTGCCATCCTTGTATCCTACACAATTATCATTACTAGAATTGAAAGGGGCATTCTTCTTAACTTCTCACTCATTCTATGGACTATAGGTACAACCAAACAGGTATTTGTCAGATCTGTCTTTGTCGAGCGAGGAAAGTTCAAGTAGACGGAGAGCAACTAGAGGTGAGAAGATCAAAAGAAAATTCCATAAGTGCATGGAATTTTTTCTTGCTGAAAGGGGGTCCTGCTCTTATGATGTTGAGAGAATAAACGACATCGAGGTGCCCTTGAGGTACAAATATTTAGTGAAATGATGGGTACCCAAGGACCTTCCTCAAGTAAACATTGATTTTTGTTGGGATGAGAGTATATATCACATTTCTCCATCATTGTTACATGGATTGTGGTTATTTTCCATGGATGGCATAAAGGTTTTTTATGGCGGAATAACTGAATTGATGGAGTATATCGGGCCTTGTTACAATTATAGAGATTGGATGAAGCTAGTACAATATACGTGAGGTATGCAGATATACGGAGTGGCTGCAAATTATATGCAGCTAAGAGACAATGATAGAAACAAAGGAGGGTCTATGTATATTGATGGAAGGCCAAAGGTATCAGGAAATATAATGGGGTTTATAAATAGTACATGACCCAGGACAACAAATAAGCAACCCAATCGCATATTTGAGGGGCGGGAACAAAACCATGTATTTGTATGCATAATAAAATCAATAACTGCAGGGGAGGAGTTGTTGATTGATTACAACTTGAATCGAATACATGCATACATTTCTATTATGGGGGTGGTAATTTGAAATCTATTATGTTTACTTATCATGATGTGATGTGGTGCAGTTTGTAAATTTGTATTCCCATTGTTTGTAAATTCATTGTTGTTCATGATGTTTATTTGTTATGGATTTCTAACACCTAAATCTTATGAACATCATACTCTTAGTGTTTGCATGAGTAATTTCATTTGTTATAGATTTCTAACTCCTAATTATTGGTAGGCTAATCGTGGAAAAGCACCAGCCAACCCCTCAAAGTAAGTAAATTACAGGCAATGCACTTCACTATAATTCACATCATACTCTGTGAGTTTGCATGAGTCATTTCATTTGTTATGGATTTCGAACACCTACTTCTTGGTAGGATGATCATGGAAAATCTCCAGCCCCCCCAGAACAAGCATATGATTAACATTTATGAATTACATTTAATGTGAAATTTATTATTTGTTTATATAATTGAAAATAACTTTTCATTCTTGAAATATGTAGTCCACGGGCCATGGTTGTGATGATTGGGTCGATGATGACTTGTTGGATGACCCCAACATAATGGTAACAATCAACAAAATCATCAGAAAAACAAACAGAGAAATCCTTCACTTGATTGTAAGTAAAGATCAAAATCAAGAAACTAAAGAAAGGATAGAGTAGTTGAAGGAAGACCTTCAAAAATATAAGGTAATAACCATATCTTAAAGTGATTTTTTTTTGGTTGTAAGTTCAATTATGAATGTTTCATGTTTATAACTTTTACATTTTCTAATAAAAAAAAAAATTCTTTCTTATATAGGATTTTTGGGCTCCGATTCAGTCGACTCCTGTAGTAGATGTTGGTAGTAGTCATGTTGCAGAGAGTACACCACAATGTCCAGCTAGCACAAGCCAACATATACTAGCTAGGATATTCAACACTCCACCTATGATTGATCCCAGTCATACTCAGACTGGGTCCACACCTATAGCTAGGGACCGTGAGCATGACATACCCCTTCAGCTAGAGGTGGTGGAGCCACACGCAGGAGATGGTGGTAGTGACAGTGATGACACTGTCAGTTCATTTCCTGGATCATCACGCATTGCCAGCACAAGAACAATTTCATGCAGTTTTTTGGTGAATGAGAAAGGAGTTCCAATAAAGACATTAAAACTTCCAGGTGTTTTTAATTGTTTTAACTGTTTTTTGTTGTATATTTGAAGCATATATCATCTTATATATTATTATTTTCTAATTAATGATCATTTATTTTTGCAGGTAGGAAACAAATTGTTTTATAAACACTTGCATGACCAGTTGTTGGAAATTTTTGGTCCCATGTTACGCATGAGGTGGAATTCTCATAGTATTCACCTCAAAAAATAAATCTTGGACTACCTTGAACATATGTTTGGGGTAGATACCTTCGACAAAAGTGAGGCCTCCAAAGCGGTCGACCTATATTTAAAATATATATGTGACATGTATAGGGTTAACTTGCAAAAGAACCCTAGGTATGAGTGTCCACCTGTTATCTCTTCCTTTGATGAAGCTTGAGCCAACCGATGATTTTCTCCAGGATCTTGTAGAATTTAGCAACTGGAATGGGTTGGTCAATGTTGAAGAAACCTTTTGTGCCTTTTATGAACTTGAGAAAAATAATGCCTCACCTCTTTTGAACAATTTTGTTTTTTTTTAAATATTCAGGTATGTCGGTCTTCCGATTACTACGGGTTTGACTTCCGACAGGAAATGCTCCCAGCAAAGCATCGGAACTACAACACGCTCATCGGTCGCATCGACAGGATAGCATCGGAATATTCGTCGGTAGATCAACAGACTTCGTCCGTAGTTTTTCGGTTGTCCTTTGAAATTAAATTTTTAAAGGTCATTGATCGTCAGACGTTAGGGGAGTCGGAATACCGATGATAGTCCAACGTCACAAAAACCACGGGAGATTTTTTGATGCCTGTTGAGCCCTCATAAGTGGCGGTTGAGCGAAGTCAAATGTCGGGGGTACGACAATAGGGTGTCAGAAATTCTGTCCATTTATAGTAGTGCATACAACTGAAAAATGGTGTCATGTTGATGTGGAAGCACAACAGGTTGCCAGGTGTCACCTAAAAATGGAATTTTTGAGGGTCCATTTGGATCAATAAAAAAGTGTCACGTGTCATCTATATGGAGGACATGGCATCTGTAAAATGATGTGGAAGGTACAAGTGGTAGGTGACTAGATACTAAGGTGGAATATTCATATAGTGATGTGGAAGACAGGTGGACCAACGACAACATGACACATGTACCAATTAGACATTTCCACGTCACACTCTCTGATTGACCAATAATGAATAAGGCGGAATAAAATTCATTAGATTGGATGGGAATCAAACCCATAACCTCCAACAGAGTATTCCAAGGAATATTCCAGTGTCTTTACTAGATTCCCCTACCAATGTTCTACATGCATTACTTGTTATAACAAACAAGATTATATTTATTTAAAGTTTGGTTAAACAACTGAAGAATAAAGGGGCTCAGTTAGGCCAACTTTGGCCTATATAAACTCAGCGCCCAACTTACATACGACATGGATTTGCATGCCATATTGAATTTTGTGCCATTGAAGTTCATTCCAAGTTCATATTTGATTGATTTGCATGCAAGAGGTGTCCATAGTTTTGGCTTGCCTCATTTTGCATGCTATTGGTTTCTTTTAGGGAAGTATAGAGTGTTTATAATCATTTTTCTCAAAATTTCAAGAGGAATATAATGGTGATGTATATTTTATTTAAAAATGATATATATTAAAATTCTTAGTCCAATTTTTCATGTATGAGACCTGTTGGATCATAGTGGGAAGACCCATGGTTAATCATCAAAATACCAACAAAACCCTTAGACACTGACCCTTTTGGAATCGCCTGTAGAGAAAGTGAAGTCTCACTCGAGGCATCTAGAGGGGTTGCAAGAAACAAGGTTCTACAATGATGAGGGTAAGTGTGGAATTCTCCATGTTCTTACTACCATTTACTCGTGTGAAAATTTCCATTATTTATCAGTTACTTAACACTCAATTTATTCTATGCACGATATTCTCCCACTTAACATTCATTTGATTACCAGTTACTTCAGTGCACGACATTATAGAATCACATATAAATAACACATTCAACATACTTAATCACTATCATCATTTCACCATAACATTAAACATCATAACATGCAAACACAACACATCACAACACATAGGTTTAACATTGTTCACCCAACTTGGGCTACGTCCACAACGACTGACTTCTTTTATTAGTCATTAATAATATTATTATAGCTGTGCACTGTGCTATAAAATATGCAATAGTAAAATTACCCAAACCTTCCTAACCATTCTTCTATAGTTCCATCTTCACTCCTCAGTCATACCTCAAAACGTCTTCAAACGCTCGACTCGGTTACCCCAAAATCACTAAGAAATTCTCACATGTCGAACCCCTCTACCCAAAAAACCTTTACATGTTTATACATCAAAATAGGGCTAAGCCCATTACAAAGTGGAAAACATTTCCAAAATTCTATAACTATTTTCCACCTTTTGTGCATCGCTTCTTCATACTTCCTTCTATCACATGCTTTAACTCCTTAAATTATGCTCCCATCCTGTGCTCTAGTCCCTCTTCTAATTGCCTTTTCTTCTTTGAATTATTCTAGTGTAGATCCAAAAACTTAACCAAAATTCCTATCCAACAATCCCCCAACACTCACCCATGGCTCATCCCGAGCCACTCAAGCCTTCTTCCAGTGAGCCATGAATTTTCAAAGGTCTCCTTTGTTGTGAGGGCCTTCTCCTTGACCTCTAGTTCCTTATGCAAAATTTGGTCAATTGTGTTTGTTTAATTATGCCTTGATTTGCTTCTAAGGTTGTTTTCACTCTATGTGCTTCTTCATGTAGTACTTCTATATGTGGTGCGTGAGATTTCTCTTGTACCCTGAGTTGATTCATTTCTGAATACAACTTTTTTTTCTCATTCATCATTGTTACCACCTCAGATGGTGGTAATATGCCCATCACGTCTTTGAATTTCTATGTCTTTTCCTATGCAACCTGGATCATCTAACTTATTTCTTGTTTCTCCTTGTCTTCCCTTAATTGTGTCCAAATTTCCATAGTCTTTATATAATTCCAAGAACATTATACTTCCATAGTTTTTAGACTTTCCACCACTTTTGTCATGATTTCTCCCTTTTCTCCCTCTCTTCAGGTGGAGTGCTTGGTTTCACGCACACTTCTATATCAATTATTCATGCACAGAAGCCCTGAATAGCTTCACTGATCTTTGTTACTTGGTATTCCATTGAGGCCTCCTTCTCTTTTTTCACCTATGGGATTTCTTAATATACGTTCTCAAATTTCCACTACATTCTTTCAACCTTCTATGAAACCTCATAGTGCTCTTTCTTAACTTTGTTTTACTTCATCTCTAATACAACAATTCTGGTTGTAACCTTCACTAACTCACTGGATGTCTTCTCTGCATGTGATTTCATCTCTTGTGTTGCACTCATATGCAATTCCTGCAACACTTCTATTGGAAGTTGTGATAGCACTAAGCCAATGTGAATTAGTGCCCTTGCATGCTATTTCATCTCTCTCATGGGGAAATCCATCACCATGTTTTCTAGCTTAATCAGTATTCATTCTCATGCAACTACTAAGGACTAGGAGATTGATGGTATTGATTCCCCAGACTTGGTAGTTCTTGTTGTTGGTTCATCCTTTGTCTATCGCCCTGATGCAATGTTTTCTACTTCTAGTAGTTTTCACAACTTGGCCATCTGTTCTTGCATGCGTCTATTCATCTCTTCCTACTGTTGTGTTGTGCATTGAAACACGTCGTCTTTTACTTCTTTCACTTGGTCACCTATCTTCTCCAAACCTTCCTCTATTAAATCCTGGATAGCCACTTCTTTGATGGCCTTGTGCTTTGTCCGTTTTGGCATGGATCTCCCTTTCTCTCGTTCTTTTCTCTTCTTCTATGTGCTTGACGCTATCTACTGAGTTGTTTCATCAATACCATTTCCCTTTTTCTACGTGTCTCCTTCTTCTTAATCATCATCAACCTCATGTATTTTTGGTTTTTTCTTCTCTAATGGCCCTGCTTCTTCTAGTGGAATCTTCCACTCATCTTCCCAATCAACCATAATATGGCCCATCTCTTCTTTAGTCAATTTGTATTGTGTTGGAAATCATTGTTGATTTGGGTCCTTCTTTGCTTGTACATACATGTGGTGACACCCTGCCTTAAAGAGCACCACTGCCTTATATTACTCAACCACTTGTGGTGGTATGTTTCATGTCCCCTAGATGTTGTCCCTCATAGTTTCCTTTTAAATATCAAATGTGACATTATTGTCCATCTGTCGCACCTTATATGTAGTATATCATAGGTTTTGATACTGTGCATCTAGACAAGGCTTCTCTGTAACTCCCAAAAATTTTCTGCCATATGAATACCTCCAAGACAATAGCTCTATTATAATTAGTAACTAGGAATAATGGAACTCAGTCCCCTTATCCTGTGCTTCCTCTTAGTCAATAAAAAATTGGTTAAATAAGAATTTCATCCAGTTCATTTGGACACCCTCTACACATATTTCTACTGTCATTATCACTGTTGCAGGAACTTGATCTTTTCTACACTTTATCAACAACTTACATGTAAGGCTTGTGTCAAAAACCTTACCATCAGGTCACATATTCTTGTGACATCCAAACCGCGTTATCCACAGAATGAATGGAATTTTTCCTTCGTAATATCAACTGGTGTATTTTCCTTCTTCTTGTCGAAAAACAATAATGATGGATCCTCCCCTTGTGATGAAAGACTGATAATCCACACTATTAAATCTATATCGATGGAAATTGGCCTATCTAGCCATAGGTATCCCCCGTGCACACAACTCAATATCATTTTTACACATGCATTGATCTCCTGGATCCGTCCAAAATGAGGTATATCGAACATGTTTAGAAGACCTTATTTCTTGAACCTCATAGCCCACATTTGTGGCTTGATGAATACCATATGAGTCTTGGAACTAATGGACTTCATCAAAAACGTTTTGGGTACTAAGCATGGAAAATTATTCTTGTAAGTGATTTCATGGTCGACACACTTTAACACATGTATCATACCTAACATGTCCCCTTCTACAATTACTCCTTCTGGAATGAGTGGCTCCAAAATCAGATACTTTGTGTCCCTCTGTAAATGGACCTATTTTTCTAATGGATTTCTCGGAGAGATATAATCCTTGGGGAATCTTGATGCTTAGGACAATCCCTCCTCTATCTCTTCTACCACCGGTGGAATTGTGGGTTGACTGTGCATTTTTTTTGGTACAGACGCTGAAGTTGTTGCTGCCTTAGGTGGTTCCATCTCCCTCTACGACACTGGTCTCTACTTCCAACTAGTTTTGAAATTCATTTCTAAACTTTGGCTCTATATCTTTGACTCTGCAACGTCTGAAGAACTCAACTTTCTATGTGATTTCTGAATGACAATAACCTTCCCTCATCGACTCTTTTCTTTCTTTTATACTTCATCACTAGCTATTAATTCCCTTTGCGCCTAAACGTTATGTCCAATCCACTAGCAATTGATATTCATTACATGCCTTAATGCTCCATTGTGTTGTATCTTCAGCGAATTCTACGTTCGATTCTGCAATATGTTAAGATATTCTGGCCAATCTACATTTATTGGTACATGGCATCACTGTTTCATCGTCATGGTAGCTCTTTACTACATGTCCCATCATGGATTGTCTTAAATTCTCTTAGTTGTCGTCTGTGCGGTCTTGTCTCTTTGTGTGGTCTCTTTTCTCTATGTGATCTCCTTTATCTGTGCAATCTCTTATCTCTACACGCTTTTTCTTTCTTCTTCTATGCACTCTTCTATTTATGTCTTTCTCTTCTAAGACACTTTCCTATTTTTTCTTAACTTCTTGGACCCTTCAATTTTCTACTTCTTCCCTGAACTATTTTCTTGATTCTTGTTTTTACTTTCTTTTTATTTATTTTATGTCTTTTCTTCCTATAGTACACTATGATAAAAATTATTCTTCACATATCTCTTAGTTCATGGAAGGAAAATCATCCATATACAGTTTTAGTTGACCCCCATTCACTAGTCCTTCCATGACTTGTCCATCCAATTGTTCTAATTGACCAACACTTGCATATGTTACATATATGATCATGTATGGCCCTAGACAATGTGTCTTGAACTTCCCTGGATTTTCACATGCCTTATATACTTGTTGATGGAACCTTGCAACAAATTGGTCTTCCTCTAATATCAATAATTGTGATATTATTTCTTCTACTATGTTGGAATCTGTAAGGTATTCCATCATATAAATACACAGACTTAGTACCAATAATTCCATGGGCATGGCTACTTCCTAACCATATGCTAATCTAAAGGGTGTTTGACCTGTCAACTTCTTGCATGTAGTTTTATAAGACCAAAGCACTACAGGAATCCTTAATTCCCAGTCACCTCGTTCTACTTTACATGCATTTTCAATGCATTCTCCAGTATATTATTGAAGGTATCCACAATTCTATTAGCTTGAGGCTGATATGGAGTGTTCTTCTAATTCTGAATATGGATTTCTTCTGTTAATGTTGCAATTGTATTGTTCAAAATGTGAGTCCCTCGATCTCTCATAAGTACTTTAGGATACCCAAACCTTGTAACTATGTTCTCAAGTAAGAATTGTGCAATTGTCTCTACATTGCAATCTGTAACTGGTTCTTCCTCTTCTCATCTTGTCAAGTAGTCTGTCACAGTAATTATGTACCTAGCTCATGATCTCCTCGCCAGTTGATTAATTGGTGTGACAAAATCCATTACCCATTTTTCAAATGCTTGCAAAGTGACTTGCATATTCAAAGGCATCTCATCCCTCTGTGATGGCCTTCCTAATCTCTGAAAAACATCACGTCTCTGACAATATTCCTTTGTGTCCTTATGGAAGGTGGGCCACCATATCCCTGCACACAAGATCTTATGCATTGTCTCCTTCCCTGCATAATGACCTCCTGCAATTCCATCACGTTTCTCTGTTAGGATCATCGATATTTCATGTTCTAGCACACATAATCACAGTATCCCATCTACACCCAATTTTTTAAAATTTCCTATGATCAATTGATAATCGTATTCTTTAACCACTAGTTGATTCTTCTATGCTACTGCCATATTGGATGGAGCCACTCCTATGCTCAAATATTGGACAATTTCCGCAAAGTGGTAATCTACCATATGAAATGAGAATAAATGTGGATATGGTAAACTATCATCTAGGTTCCTTGCATCTTCTCCTATCAGTATTCACGAAAAATGGTCTCTACATTTAGTTTCTCTAGTTTCACAATAACTTGGAAATCATATTCTTGGAACAACAATAACCATCTACAGATTCTCGCCCCCAACACTGTCTTGTTCACTAGGTATATGAGTGTAGAGTGGTTTGTATACATCTTGAAATGGGAGCCCAACAAATAGTGTATGAATTTTTGCAAGGAATAAACCATTTCCAATCCTTCCCTTTCTATTGTCATGTAATTATTCTCAGTAGTCGACAACTTCCTTCTAGCAAAATAAATTGGATGATCTAACTCTCCCCCTCATGGTTGGGCTAACACTTCTCCAAGCATTGTCGATGATGCATCCAGGTAGACATGAAACTATTTATGCCAATTCGGGAACACTAGAATGGGTTCAGTTACTAAATTTTGTTTCAATATGTCCAAACCCTATTCACAGTCTTCATTCCATTGAAACTTAGCTTCTTTCTTCAATAACTTCTCCATTGGAGTTGTAATTTGTGCATAACCTTTAATAAATTTCATGTAATATCCTTTATGAACCAAAATTTTTCTTAATTGACACACTGATTCAGGATGATCTAGGTAGGTATCGGTGGCCACCCACCTATTCCATTGGCTTGAAACACAATTTTCCACCTTGGCAGTTTTTCTACAGTTTTTCGAGTCCGAAACATTTGGGGCCATTTTGAGGCCCTAAACAACGTTCTTTTGACAATTAGAGGCCTAGTAAATAGCTAAAGTCTCTAGCCTAGGCTCGGTCAAAATACATTCCTCTCATCTATACCTTTCCAACATGCTATTTTGCGCCCCAAATTAAGATCGTATGCAAAAGATACCCCCTCGGGAAGTTGACGTATCAACTACCCCTATCAAGGCCCACAAACCTTTTAGTGTTTCAGCTTCCAGGGTTAGGGTTTTGTATTTTATTTATGTTAAAAATTCCTTTGGAGCTTCATTTTAAACTTCATGTTCTTTTGAATGAGCTTAGTCATCACATCTATTCTCAAAGATAAGCTGCAACCATTATAGCGAGTCATTCACTATGTATTTTTTACAATTTTTGTACATTTCTCTCATAAATAGAAATTATGTATTACTGTATTTATCCATTTATTGCAATATTTATTTGTATTTCATTGATATATCTATTCCTTCATTTTTTTCTCAAAATAATCCATATCAGTGGTATCATAGCAAGCTACTCATTGTCGTTTCTTATTTCATGTCCCCAACGAGGTCATGGTATAGAGAGTTGGGTCTCGAGCTAGTTTCTCTTGAGGACAACCAGCCTAAGAAACCTCCCATCATGGAAGAAAAAAGAGATGTGGAAGTAGAATATTGTATTAATATGTTTCTCAAGGAAGCCCTCACGTGATAGAGGGATTAAATGATGGAGACATTTTCCCAAATCCTTCGACGACTATCGACAACAGTGGATGCATCTTCATCAAGAAACCACTTTGGAGGCATCACCCCTTTCAAGATATAGTTAAACTTTGATATTGCCATATTTGAAAGTCAGATAGATATGGATTCTTTGGAAAAGTGGTTAAATATGCTAGAAGGTTATTTCTTTGTCCACAATTTTTCCAATAGGGAAAAGATCACCTTTTTTCTCCTTAA
>CBVK0103102941.1:0-14486 GCA_900067695.1 Picea abies
AGTTCCCACCGCTCACTTTGTTTTCCTTACTCATTAGTTTAAGGCAATTTGATAACTTGTTCTCTTCTATACTTATACCAACGCTTTCCCCTCACTCTCTTACTCTGTTTGCATGTGGGACAAATAAATTTCACGGAAAACGGTTGTTCGTTTCTACATCACTGACATAACAAACTATCGACCAAATACGCATGTGAAATCTGGATACGAGTTAGATGTCTTTCACGAAAGTGCACTTATTGGCACGTACGCTTCTTGTGGCGAAGTTTTTGACAAATGGATGTATCCTCAGTGGCGATGGCGAACGGGATTTGAAATTAATCGGCCGTGGCAATGGCCAGTATCACTGACAGTCATTTTGATGATGAAGAAAGATGATTTTCATTAATTTTGTCCATTCTGGTTTATCGAATTTTTAAAAGATTGATAAGCAATGTAATAAGGTTTATTTAACATTTTCTGTTGATCTTACAGATTGGGGAAAAGTTATTCACAAATCTGTTTTTGTTGATCTTACAGATTGGGGAAAAGTTATTCACAAATCTGTTTGGTTGTGATGAGTTAATAAGTTATAAAATTTTACAGTTAAATATTAAATTAACAGCCTCCACTTTATTTTACAGTTAAATATTAAATTAATACAAAATATTTAAAAAAAAAAAATCAGCCTCCACTTTATTATTAATATCCTGTATATCAAAAATAATAAATTATATCATTTCACGATATTTTAGAATTAGTTCAATCCCAAATTCACAGTAAAACTATTAGTTAAATCCCAAATTCACAAAAACTAACTAATGAAAACTTTTTTTACTTTATTTTAACAATACTGATCTTCCTTTTTAAACTAACTATAATGTAAAGAAACTTTTAGCTTTTTAAATCAAATGTTAATTATCCCTTTTCATTATATCTTCATTACACCACAATTTCTTAACTTAGCAGTGATCATTGTTAATTGTTAATGATATCACTATTTTACTTTTCTTAATATTATTAAGAAATGTGTCCACCCAAAATGTGTCCACCCAATTGTCCAGTGATTTTTGGTGTTGAACCTCGGGTTCAAATCCCCTGAAGACAAATAGCTGCGTTACAAAATTATGTTCTGCAACGAAGAGGTTGTATGTGCTTCGTACATGCTGTGGAACAGGGCAATCAAGTCCATGAAAATGGGGCTCTTTGAAAAGCCAGAAGAAAAGTTATCAGAATCTTCTTTGTTGATGATGATTATCATTCTTTTTGTTTATGGAAATTTTAAAAAATTAATAAAGAATGTAATTAGTTTTTTGTTTTTAGGATGATAAAATTGGAGAAAAGTTATCCAAAATCTTGTGTGTTATCGTAGATGCTGTGGAACAGGGCAATCAAGTCCATGAAAATGGGGCTCTTTGAAAAGCCATGATTGCAGGATATATCCAAAATGAATGTTCTCAGGAGGCTTTTAGTATCTACAACTTCTTATCAAAATGCAATGGGCAGGCATGGAGCCTGGCTAGTGTACTTCAATGGCCTCAGAGCATGTGCCAGCCCAGCAGATCAGAAACAGGACAGCTATGTTCTTGCCCATATCATCAAATCTACATTAAAGTCTGTAATTTTGGTTGGGAGTGCTCTCTATTGAGATGTATAGCAAATATGGGAGTATGGATGATCAGTCTGGGAAACCAAAAGAGTATCCTTTCAACTCTAGCAAGTTTATTTCGAAGTCCTGTAGCAAATAGGTCTAAGAAGATGCGCAGAAACAGAGCATGACAGTCTGTCTTATGCATGATTATTCAAATATACTGTGCTACCGCAAGAAAGAGCAACTTATAAACGCTAACAGCAACATGGATTGAGCTGCAAGAATCTTCTGCAGTAACATGATAAAGACTGCTCACACAGCAACGACCATGCAAGCTATATCAACACAAGCCTTAATGCATACATTCTGATCTGGAAGTAAAACCCCCATTAGCAGCTCTGATTAACATATCCACTAATGAAGGTAAATTGGCTAATTCTCGCCCTGTAACAGACTCGTTAACCATGCCGCATACAGCAGCAGTTGTGGCATGTATTTCCAAGGTCAGGTTGGACTTGGCAGCGGTTGTAACACATATTTCCCTGATTGAATTAATAATTACAACAGCAAATGAGTCATAGCAGGGAGCTTTGACACTATCAAGAGGCAGCAAGACTGAAATGTGCAAGTTACCTACCCTGGGGACTGCAACTAGTTTTGAAATCAGTTTGGAAGTATTCTCATCTTCGAGGAAACCGAGAAAAGTACTCAGTACATCAGTTGTAAGCATTGTGCTTCAAATCTGTGAGCATACTATTCATGGAATTCTGCTTTATTGCTGGATACATACAGTAAAATAAGATTAATGTCAAAATCTGCGTTGATGAATTGTTCCCGGGAAGCAGTAGTTCATTCCAGAATAACTCAAGTATGTAAGCTAAAAATTTTTTTTACAGAAAATAACTAATGCCTAAAACAGCTCATAACAAATTAATAGCTCAACTAGCAGCAAAGCAATGGAACACAGGAGTTATAGAGATAAAATCCCAAATGGAATAAAACCTCTATTCTCGAAAATCCATCTTTATATTCCCATGTACTCTATATAATGATATTTTTCAAAACAAGCTAAAATCTGCTGAGAATGTGAATCAACTACAGCCACCTTGCTTGAAAACTAGCCCAAGTATTGGTGTCATGCAAACTCTCTACCCTGGCAGAATAAGGTCTTTTATTCACCTCTTGCACACAGTGCAGCTGCAGCAAACTAACTGTTCACTGTTAAATAAGGGTAACTCACTGGAAGCATCCTTTGAACTCCCACCTCATAGTTCTTTGCTTAAGTTGAGTAGTAGTCTAGGGGATTTGCTACCAGACTTAATAATAAACTTACTAGATTTGAAAGGAGATTATTTTGGTTGCCCGGACTGATATTTTTGGTATCAGAGCCTCAATGCCTACGTGGTTACATTGTAATTACACATTAATGGAGATGCACCTCGTGTGTTTCATACAATCCCTAAACATAAAGCAATTTCACGGACTGCGGTGGTTGCGGGATATGCACAATATGAGAATGGTGGTTGTGGGATATGCACAATATGAGAATGGTGAAGAAACCTTAAACTATTTTCCCAAATGCAATACAGGGGCTTGAAACAAAACCAGTTCACAATTGTCATTGTCCTCAAGGCATGGGCCAGCGTAGCAGCTTTGGAATAAGGAAAGCCGATTCTTGTTCAGATTATGAAATGTGGTTGGTCTTGTTAAGCTTTGCTGGTTGATGCAATCAATAAGATCAAGGATAGAGGAACTTCTTTTATTAAATCATATATTGAATAAAACAATGTAGCATGCTCTACAAAAATGACTTATGAAGGTCGCATCTTCTTTGGATTCTACTGGTTCCCTGCAACCCCTTGAGAAAAGAGGGTTTCCTCGATTCTAATTTTCATTGCTTTCACAAATTTGCATGCATGAAAGATGCGTTATGCTTCCTGTGATTCTTTAATGAGATATATCTAATGCAATGATTTGTTGCATAGGATGGAAGTATAATTTTATTTTTAACTATAATTTTCATTGCTTTCACAAATTTGCATGTAGGAAAGGTGCATTATAATTTTCATTTCTTTTACGAATTTGCATTATGTTTCTTTTGTCTCTTATTTTTTTTTCCGGAAAAAACAGTTCCAATGCTATTCATTACGAATCAAAAGAAACTTTACATTACATAGAATGACAAAGAGTCATAAGACATGACCTTTTCTGTCAAAATTATCACACCTTTGAAATTTCCATCATCCAAAACATCAAATTTCAAGAGATAGTCCAAAAATTAATTCAAATTCAAAGAACTAAAACTCTACAACCAGCCGAAATAAAACAGTTTATGAGCAAAAAGCAGCATCCTCAGTGAATGATGCCAGAGCAGAAATAACTAAAAGATGAAAGAAGAGCCGGAGCTGACAACAGCTCCCTCAAAAACTTCTTCAAAGCTCAGCCACTCAAGCCTTTTCCCAAGTGCTTCTTTTGATAGAGAATCCGCCAGAGTGTTGTACTGCCTATGCACATGAAAGCAATGAAGCCAACAAAAATGTTGTTTAAGCTCCAAGATCTTCTTCATCCATGGCCTCAAAGATAAGGCATTTAACTGAGTCTTACCAACAAACCAGTCAAGAACTACCTTGGAATCACCAGCCACCATAAGCTCAGTAATATGACACCTCAAAGCAAAAGTCAAGAGTCCCCACAAACCAAGTAATTCTGCTTTATTGTTATTGCCAGGACCAACAGCAAGATGAATCCTAAAAAAATGAACCCCACTCATTTTAAGAACAAGGCCTACACCACATTCCTGTCTCTGATTACTTAATGAGATATAATATGAGCATGACCATGTAACTTAAATATATAAATGTTGCAAAATATATAGAATTTGGTGGTTTTGGAAAGAAAAGAAAGGGAAAGCCATGAAATGGTAAGTGGTGTGTGAGAGGGTAAGCATGCGGTGACTACCTTATTTAGGTTATAATGCATGGAAAGTAGCTCTTTTTAATGGAAAAGTACTAATTTTGAGAGGAAAAAGAGTTTTGGGATCCCTACCTCACCTTTTGGGCTTAATATTGCACTTGCTCATAGAGTGTATAAATTTAGGCGAATTCTTTGATTGGTTGTTACATTATTAATCTTGTTATCTCATAGCCTTGGCTTGCAAGTTACATTTGGGAAAGAAATTCCTAAAATTGGGTGAGAATTCTCATTAGAAAATAAGTTTCTATAGTTTTATTTTTGGATTCATATGAGGAGCATTCTTTATCAAGTATGTAACAGTTATGATAACTTTAAAGATATGCATGCTCTTACATTCCTTGCTTGTTTAAAAATGATATGATTAAGAAACATACAAGGTTTAGAAAGAAGAGGAGATATGCAAAGCTCTTGAGTTTGATGAGGATGAGCCTTATGCTTCTAATGATTGTTGCAATGAAAAACATGGCACACATGAAGGGGGTTGCTATGTGTTTGGTCCTTGATCTAATACCATAAAAGAAAAATGTGAAATCAACAACCATACTAATCCAAATTTTGTTCATAAAAGGCAATCATATGAAGAAAATGAGCAACACAAAGATTTTTTAAAGAGACACAACAAAATTTGTTGTTGCAAAGGAATTGGTATGTAGTTTCGAATTTCATTGTTGTAGTGTTACTCTCTCTCCTTGTTGTTGACCTCTTAATATAAATCAAGTAGGTGAATATGTACAATGGTGAGATGTTGATGATGTTTCTAAGGCCATTTGTTATTCCTATCTTTCTCTACTTATCAAGTTAATGATAATCAAGGAGATCATGAAATGATTGTTGGACCTTCACATTTCTAGTATCAAAGGTTTTATGAAAGTGACACAATGTTTACACTGATTGATTTTCTTGGCGAGATTCATTCACTAATTTTTGCTCCCATTATTTCCATGCCCTTATGTGTTAATTGTGACTCTGTAACCCCAAAGGACAGACACCAGTCCCATTCCATCCAACCAATATTTTAACTATATTCTTTTTAATCTGTTAATTATTGTTTCTAATCTCTAATATTACAACTTTTAAGGTTCATTGTATATCAGAGATAGTAATCAATGATACCCCTCTTGATATGGAAAAGCACCATCTCTAAGGTGAGAGAAGCGCTATTGAGGTGACAATAGACAACTCTTCTAATTTTCTCAAGGTTTGTTCCAATGGCATTCAAGACTTAATATCTAAAGATCAAGTTTGGGAGAGAACACATTGCATTGTTTAGACATATTATGTTCCAAGTACAATACAAAGACAATCTTGGTGCTTTGGAGTGTGGAGGGAAGATCAACTCTTGTTGATTTCAACAACTCATCGAGTCACTTCTTTACTCAAGTGTGTTCTCTCCAGATCTCTCCTTCTTCTTTGGTTTTCGCTTCTTGCTAGATCAACCAGACCAATTAGGAGGTAAATATCATGTTTATTTATAATCTCCCCTTCATTTCCTAGCATTAAAAGAAACACTCAAGACTTAATCAAAGTACCCATTAAATTCAAACTAGCCCTAGATGAACATTAAAACTGTATGTTGACAAGTAATCTAGTGGCTTTTCCTCTTCCCTTCACCTCCCCCTTTTGGTTCCCTAATTTATTCAAGAACCAAGAGATGACTCCACTCCCTTCCTCCTCCCTTGAAGTGGCAGTATAGTCATTTGTTTGGTGTTGCAGTGTGTCAACACTCTATTTTCTTCACCATGATACATTTAGAGTCTTTTTTGTTTGTTTGTTATTTTGTCCGTGACATGCGGGACTAGCCTGTGGCTGAAAAACTACGACTTAGGGGCATCTAAGCCGTCAAAATCACCTGGGGATCGCACCCGGCCTGAGCCACACTAACCCTTAACATGGATGGATTTTTTGTCCCCGCAGGTTTCGAACCGATGACTTTAGCAACACAGAGTGCCTTAACAACACACTCCCTCACTCACTGTTCTACACCTCGGGGACGAGACATTTTGAGTCTTGAAAACATCACCATGTGGACTTTGAAAGTGTAGTGTTCCTTAACCCTTAAACTTTAAATAGAACCATGTATACAGAGAATATAATTGCAAAATAACCAAAGATGAGAGACGATAAGATGAAGTTTATAAAATATACCCATGTATTATGATAATACAATGTTCACTTGCCTCTTAAGGTGGGGCGACCTTTCACTAAGTTGAGCTCCAATTACAAAACACAAGACAAACATTCCATAGTCTACTATTTCTTTAAATAGCTTTTTAATTGCAAAAACCCTAACTACTTGTGGTCACGTCACTACAGGGTATAACCAACTACCTAGTGGGCCTTATAAAGTTAACCCTTTTGCATTAAATAACTATCCACTACTATCTAATGGGCCTTATTCGAAGAGGATGGTTGCATACAACAATTAACTAACTCCTAGGTAGCCTAAAGTAGGGAGGTTAGGGTAGGACCCTAACATGCCCTCCCATTTCCAAAGCAATGTTGTCCTCAAGGCTAAAGATGAGGAATATTTATTGTGTTGTCTAGAATAAATCTAACGGTTTACTTTTACTTTCTAGACATTTTTATCCAAGGATTTGTGCTAAATTGATGAATTTCTAACCCTAGGAGGCAAATTGACCCTCTTATATTGCTCTTTATTGTCTTATCAAATGTTCTTGTGGTTGATTTAAGTGTTTATTCAATTCCAAAAATTAATTACAACATAAAAAATCAAAATTGTTAAAACCCTAAAGCTAGGGCTTGACCCTAAAAGGTAAAATCTAACCCTACCCTTGCTCGTATTTCACTTTGGAATTGTCTTTCAAGCTTATCTAACATATTCTGATGATGAAAATCATCTCCTTTAAGGTTCATTGTTGTTATATTTCACTTTGGATTTTTTTTGTCAAACCCTAGGAGGATTTGCACCATTCTTTGCAAGTTTGAAGTAATTGATTACATAATATTCACTTGTACTTGCTTTTTATCATTGTTGGTTGTTTTTACACTAATATATCTTTGTCCCAACAAAAAGGGTCAAAGGATTTTTATCCTAAGTTCCTTTAGGCATTCTTTGGTCACTTTTTATGGTCCAAATCTGCAATTCTTTTTGTTTTTGTCATAAATCAGATTCTGGAATCTTTGTATAGTAGCAAGCTAGTCCAATTTACAACAAACAATCAAGGTACAACTCGGGTATATCAGTCACCCTTGATTTGTGCAACAAGATCTCACTCTTGTGCGGTAAAGGGTACATTTTTCATTATTTAAAGGGTGGTTTTATAGTATTGGTTTGTATTTTATGTTGTAGAATATTTATATAAGATCTCATAACTCTTAAAAGTAGTTCATAACCCTCTCTACATTATAGTGTTTTATGCACTAATTCTTGGTTGAACAATCTTAAGGAATTTGGCTACTAAGGCACTAGTCTATCTAATGTGTATTGAGGTGTGTAGTTGAAAGGATTGGGATACCCCCCTTGGTCTCCATGAGCTATCATAAAGTGAAGGGGAGATCGTACGGAGGTGATAGTGATGCATTTCATGTATCATGTTATCCCCTTAGCATCTCCCTGGGGGTTGCTAGTTTGGGAGGTAACAAATCCGTAACCAAATTGTCCTTTAGTATGGAGAGAATGGCTTCTCTAGTGTGGAGTGTGTGATCCATTGCATGAAACTTGGTGGTTCCTGGTAAATATGAAGTGACTAAAAATGGTTTTTGGCCATAAACAACTTCATAGGGGTCATTTTGGTGGCTCCATGATAAGAGGTATTGTACCATCATTCAGTGAGGGGAATCCATTATGTCGATTAGTGTGTTTTTTCAAAGGAAAAGCATCTCAATTAGGTTTCTAGGCACTTGTTGACTACTTCAATTTGACCATCTATTTGGGGGTGATACGAAGTGGTCATTTTCAACTAGGTACCCTGTCGTTTAAAAAACTCCTGCCAAATTTTTCTAGTGAAGGTAGGGTCCTCATTTGAGACAATGGAAGTGGGCATGTCATGTGACTTAACATTTTGATTAAGGAAGAATTGGGAAATTGAGGAGGGGGTAAATGGATGTGGTAAGGCACAAAAATGAACATATTTGGAGGGTGGTAGACTACCACCATGATCATAGATTTGTTTCCCACCCTCAAATGTACCACTTTAAATCCATAGTAATGTCAACCCATATATGTGTTGGAATTAATAGTAGTTGCAATGCCCTTAGTATCTTTACTGTCTCCCCCGTGTTTCTTTGGCAAGTGTCACAAGTTGCCACAAAATAATAGATGTCAGTTTTCATTCCATCCCAAAATCGCTTAGTTCGTTTATATGTTTCATGAAATCTAGAGTGACTTGTTGTAGATGATGAATGAAATTCCTCTAAGATTTTTTGTTTTAAGAAAGAATTATTTTCTAGAACCTTTATAGTGCATTGTATATAGTTTCCATGTATACCCTTTAGGAGGGTTGGGATCTTCCTAAATCCTATGGATAAGTTGAATTATAATGTCATTTTCCAATCATTCTTAACTGACATCCTCAAGTCAATATGGAATAAATAAAGATAAGGCAAAGAGGGATTCGTTCCTCAAATTGTTGAGATAAGGCATCAACTACCACATTGTCTTTACCCTTCTAATAGATAATTTCATAATCATACCCTAACATCTTGGTGAACCACTTATGCTTCTCTGGTGAGGATAACATTTGTTCAAGAAAGTACTTCATACTATGATGGTTAGTCTTGATCTAGAAATGTTTCCCTATGAGATATGGATGTCAGGTCTCTATTGCATGTAAGATGGCCATCATCTATTTCTCATATGTGGATTTACCCAAATTGTGGTCACATAACTACTTACTGGTGAATTTCAAAGGGTTCCCTTGTTGCATCAATATTGTTCCAAGACCTCTGCCCAAGGCATCACATTCCAAGACAAAAGTCTTAGTAAAATCTAACATTTTTAATACTAGAATCGTTCACATGGCATCCTTTAAAGTTGAGAAGGCCTATTAAGTGGCCTCACCCCAAACAAAGGTATTCTTTTTTGGTAGCAAGGTTAAGGGAGCAATGATTTTTCCATAATTTTCACAAACTTATTGTAGTAGCCTATAAGTCCTAAGAATCCATGCAATCTCTTCAGGGTCTTGGGATGTGGCCAATCTTGCATAGCTGCAACTTTCTTGAGATCAACTCATACTCCCTCTTGACTTACAATGAGACCCAATTACTCAACCTTTGAAGCCCCATAAGCACATTTGGATTGTTTTGTGACTAGATAGTGGTCCTGTAGGAGTTACAAGGGTCTATCAATATGCTCTATGTGGTATTCTCATGTTTTGTTATAGATTAGAATATCATCAAAGAATACCAACGCAATATTGCATAAGAATGGTTGATAGATCTTGTTCATGAGGCTTTGGAAGGTTGATGGAGCATTGCAAAGGCCAAAAGGCATCCCTAAAAACTCACAATGACCTTCATGTGTACAAAAGGTGGTCTTGGGGATTTCTACCTCTATCATCTTGATCTGGTGGTAGCCGGAATGAAGGCCAAGTTTAGTGAAAAAATTGGCTCCATGAAGTTCATCCCAGAGGTCATCAATGACTGGGATATGAAATTTTTCCTTGATGGTTAACTTATTGAGAGCCCCAAAAATATAACATGTGCACCAAGTACCTTCCTTCTTTAATACCATGACCATTGGTCATGAGTAAGGGCTAGTACTGGGACATATGACTCCCACCTCCAACAATTTATGAATGATCTTTTTAATTTCATTTTTATGTACAAAAGGGTGCTAATGAGGGTGCACATTGGGTGGTTGACTACCTGGAATGAGGGGAATACCATGGTCATGCTCCCTACATGAAGGTGGTAAACCTTGTGGTGTTTCAAATACTTGTTGATGCTTAGAGAGAACCAATTGCAAATCATGAATATTTTTTTTCGGGGTGTTGTTGACTACTTATATGACATTGAAATATGAACTATTACCCAAGTAGCCTTTCTTCACAACATCTCCATATGATGGGAGGTGATAATTCAAGGGAACCAAATGTAATCCCCTCAAGGGTATGGTTCTTCCCTTTCTGAGTGAAGCTCATATATAATTCTTTGAAATCCATGGTGATAGGTCCCAAAGTGTGTAACCACTCTACCCCAAGAACTATATCATAACTGCCCATTTCAATATAAAACATATGAGTTTTGAGATGATACTTGTCAATCGATAATTTCACATTTTCACATCAGCCCCCCCATTTCATTGTACCACCGTTGGTGATCATAATTTGAAAATTATATATGGGATGTACATAACAATGGGTTTCTTGTTCCATTCACATATATATAAAATTATGGGTGCTACCATTGTTAATCAACATAATCACTTTGTGGTGCTTGATGTAGGAAATTAATTTCAAGGTT
Organism: Picea abies; assembly: GCA_900067695.1. Taxonomy (NCBI): domain Eukaryota; kingdom Viridiplantae; phylum Streptophyta; class Pinopsida; order Pinales; family Pinaceae; genus Picea; species Picea abies. The sequence goes on from CBVK0103102941.1 coordinate 10,967, forward strand.
TGGGGCGTTGAGAAATCTAATAGGGCATGGAGAGAAATTACAGGTTCCTCGAAAGGAATTTGCAAGTGGGATTTATCTCCCATGGGAGGAATGGTGTCTTCTAAGGTTGTTCCAAGAGTATCTTCAACAGGAATGTCCTCTAAGTAGTCAAGTGGAGATATATCCATTTGAAATATTTTTTTTCTTTACATTTATTCCCTTTGAAATATCGCTCATCATAATTATAAAAAAGATGAAGGTGTTGATGTTCTACCATCTCTTCAGGAGATAACTTGTGGATGCAGATTGGATATGAGTTCAATGAGATGGGGGTAGTCACCACACGGGATATAGAAAAAGTGGTGAATAAAGGTCTCTTGGTTTGTGCATTGATCACTGTCTCAACTTCTTTAGCTCTATCAAAATCTTCCAACCATGTGTTTGTGTCGTGCATCATGACATGTGCTCGAATTGCTTCCTGGAGACCATTGATGAAACATTCTTTTAAAAATGAATCAAATAGGCCCCTCTATGTGGATTTCCAATTTCTCAAAGGTATTAATATAGTCTATAACTATACCAGGTTAACGTAAAAAATTTCACGTGTCCCAAATGGTGAGTGTCACATTCAAAATGAGCATAAAGAACTTGCACAAACTGGGTCCAGACCATGTAGCCTTTATAACACTTCCTATACCATTGCCACCACTGCCAACATTCGAGGTCGAAATATAATACCTTGACTTTTAGTTTGTGTAGGTCATCAGTAATGCCATGGATTAAGAAATAATGTCCCATTTGGGTAACCTCATGGATTGAGAAATAGTGTTCCATTTGGATAACCTCATGGATTGAGAAATAATGTTCCATTTGGGTAACCCCACCATGATGGATTAGACCCATAAAATTTGTTCATGTCGATCTATAGAAAATGATGCCATGAATTGTGATCTTGGAAGTGTGGACGAGAGTTATCCTAAAACATGTGTGTGGCTTGTACTTCATGGGCAAGAAATTCCTCCTCGGTTGGATCAATGTTTGGATATGGTACCCTAAGGTTCAAGTGCTCACCTAACAATTTCAATAGGTCACCACGTGATTTCATTATTTCATTCATAACATTGAGTGTGTCCTTAATGTTGGTAACCTTGCTATTCAAATCTTGGCATTGAGTAGGTTGGCCATCTTGTGATTCTGAACCATGGGACCACCAAATATTTTGTGGAAGTGTTATTTTCCATTTATCTCATTGTAATCAATGGGTTGAAAGAATTATGTTTAGATATACCTTGAATCAATGTATTATAGGGTCCACACAAAAAGGGTTACTTCAAAGGGAGATCCAAGATCGACATGATACCATGAGTGTTTTGAGATCGGTATCATGAAATGGTGTTGGTAGAACCTAGACTCCTNTCTCTCTATCTCTTATACACATCTCTGATGGCGCGAGGGTCTCTCTCTCTCTCTCTCTCTCTCTGAGTACTACTCATGTGGGAGTATTAATCCCAACTAAGTATTACTATAGTTAAAAATCCTCCAAATTCCTTCTAGATGCAAATATGTGGGAATGTCATTGTCTAGCTAAAGAAGCTAGGGTTTGTAGGGTCCTAGAGACAAAGGAATTTTAGGTGCTATATCTCTTTGATATACTTGTGGGGTCCAATAGTAGTGCTCGACCCAATATCTCAGGGAACCAACTAAGGAGGCTCGGTCATGCCCTTAGCCATATGACTTGAATACCCAAGTAATAGAGAGTGATCTCCCTCAATGTTGTTTTGGGTGTAATATAGCAATAAGATGGTCAATCGGTTGATCTAGAGTTGGTTTCAAGTATACCTAAGGGACTTTCAATATACCTGAAGGTACGTGGAAGTGAGATTTTGTATACAGGTGTTGTCTAATGTGATACTACTTAAAGGGGTACCAATAGGGGTTACAAGGGTTTTCATCGAAGTGATTCACTTGTATTTCTTGCATGTAATCTTCCCCAACTACAATTTTACCCATTGAATGACATATCACTGTGTTATTTAAAGACATTGGAACACGCTTCTAGCCTGAAAAAAATTCTATAAAAATTCAGAGATGTGTTAGCTCAAGAAAGGGCTGTGATACCACTTGTATTGTTCCCAACTCTTAAACTTGAAACACAACCAAGTATATATATAATATAATTGTAAAAACACTATAAATAAGAGACAATAAGACAAAGTTTATAAAAGATACCCTTCTATTATGATAACGTGAAGAAGGAAAAAATGTTCACTTGCCTCTTAAGGTGGGGCAACCTTTCATTAAGAAAATCTCCAAAATACACAAGAGAAGGAAAAAATTCCATAGTCTCTTATCTATTTAAATAGATTTTCAATAGAAAAAACCGTAACTACTTGTGGTTCTATCACTAATGGGTACCAACTACCTGGTGGACCTTATAAAGTGTACCCTTTTACATTAAATAACTACCTACTACTATCTAATGGGCCTTATTCAAAGAGGATGGTTGCACACAATAATTAACTAACTCTTAAGTAGCCTAAAGTAGGGAGGTTAGGGTAGGGACCTAATGGAAAGATGGATCTAATATTGCATAGATCTTGTAAAATGACGATGTGCACAAATTTTCATTGAGCACCATCAACAATCCCTAAAAAGGGCAAAATTGACAATATGCACAACCTTTTCTCTTGAGCATTGTTATCCCCTAGCCTATGGATAACTAAGGAGATCGTGTCTCAAGGCCCACAAGTTCCAAACATGAACTCCCAAGAGTCGAACGACCTAAGCATAGCCCTGGAGGGGCCCTTGTTTTCATTGATGCATCCTACACATCGTCAACAACAACATCCACCACATTGGCTGGTCCCAAAAGGCAGTGGGTCTTACTCCATGAGTTAATGAGTCTGGGTATCATGGTACATATCACTCTGATATTTAAATAATTTGAACATGTTGCAATAAATCTTTCTTGATTTCAAAACGTTTTCTTGGAATTTATGCTCTTTGCCTTGTTTAAACTTGAGGGGGGGTGTTATCATGTCCTAGTAAGTTGGTTTCCCTCTAGAATAATTTTCTACTGGGTGGTTCCTTGAAAATTCATCGTTCGTTCCCTACCATACTTATCACTTTCCATACCTTTTTCCTCCATCTCCCTATACTTTTGGGATCTTCGGGTGTATTGACCCAAGAAGGGATTGTCCTTACCTCATGGGAAGAAGGGGCTAAAGGCCCATAGGGTAAAAGTAGCTTGAAAAAGATAAAATCCAATCATAAAACCTTTGAGATGATTCACCCAAGGATCCTCGAGAAAGAAATGAAATGATTCTCTGAAAGAAATGGGGGATCTACAAAATGAATGATAATGAATACTCAAGGTGTTAGTTGGGGGATAGGAGGTCTCATCATGAGTCGACCTATCATGATCATAAGTATTTGGCAGTATGACATTACCATCATTTGGTCACCAAGCTAGGGTAGTGGCTCTCAGTTGCATAACTGAGGGAAAGGGGGTGTCATCACTCTGTCTCTTATACACATCTCT
>CBVK0103102964.1:0-11831 GCA_900067695.1 Picea abies
TATATGTAAACACTCATATCATTAATATAATACATTGTTGTGTGTAGATCGACCACTATAAAAGAGTATGGGGGACTAAGCTCCACTAGTTAGGGAAAGGGGGGGCTAAGAGACTAGGAAAAGGGGCTAAGATAGAGGGCTTATCTCCAAGGGAATATTATATTATTATTTCCTAAAGACTATGATGAGGATAAGTATTTTATCCTAAGTCTCATGGAAGAGTGAATGAATCACAAGTGGAGAGAAATGACCTCCATAAGAGCCATGTGTCAATCATGGCGCATGAAAATATATGTGGGGGAAAATAGTCTGTTTTGCCATATTTTCCCCATTCACCAACGCATGGAGGCACTCAACCAATTTTCATGCAACTAACCATTTCCTCCATGAGTTGACCTATGCATCATTCATGCACCTCTAGAACCAGCAGGCACTTTGAGTTATCCCATACATTTCCTATGAAGCACAATGCACTTGTACTTTGCCTAAGTTGTATCGTTCCTTAACCATTTGTTGTTGCTACCAACATAGTTCATGGACTGAGCTTGGCTTGTTTCCATCATCTGTTCCATACCCGTTTTCTATTGCTTCCTTCACCTGAGCCTGCTTTTGGTTGACTAGAGAGTTAGATTGAAGAGGTAGGTTGTCAGGATCATGGATTGAAGAAGCAGGTTGCCAGGCCTGTGAGAAAATCTCTCTAGGTGAGAGATTTTATTGGGAAAGTGATTTCTTTAGGGAGCCCAACTACAACTATAGTGATTTGAGAATTCATGTCTGTCCTGTTGTTGAATCCCTAGAAGGGAAGTGGGGCAACCGAAGGGATGTTAAGGAGAGAAGGGGCACACTTCCTGGGGTGGGATAGGGATGTGGGGAATGAGAGGTTGTATGTTGTTAGTGTGAGTTGGCTCCTTGAATGAAATCCTTCCTATTGACTATGCAACTTGCTATTGTCACATCCTATCCTAGGAATCCCTTTACCCGGGTAGAGTTTAGTCCCATCTCGGGAGTGACTCACTGCTAAGAATGAAGAGCAACGTGGTCTAAAGCTGGGAGGTTCATGGAATGTCTGCACGTAGTTGGTGGTCTTCTTTAAAAAGATAAGTATCATTTATGCGTTCAATTGCATGTTGTGTATTGTACATGCTTTTATAATTATGAGTATTTCCTATGTATTGTGTATGTATAGGCTTATTGTTATTTCCGCATGAATCTATGTTGTAGCATAATGTATTTGTTTGTTTGAAGTTTATATGTATGAAGTTTCACAAGAGTTTTTGTGTGCCATATCCCAACAGGTCTATGGATGGGCATGTTACAATTTGATTATCAGAAACAAGTGAAGTATTAATGTGGCATGCCCCTGCCTGGGAGGCCCAGAGTATGCTACAATATGGTATAAGAGCTCCAATTTTCAACACTAAGCCTAGATGGGCCGTGTAAGTTGAAATTGAAAAAAAATTTAAGAAAGAATTGTTATCGAAATGGACAAAATTTGAGTTTTAGACGTCCATGAGTGCCAAGAGGACACTAAGAGCACACCTTAATTATGTTTGAAAGGTCATAAGGTGTAGTGGTTCAAGAAATCCATTAGAGGAAATAAACCACAATAATCGTGGTTTTGGGGCCACAAAGTTAATATTTGGGCCATTAGATCTGTTCAGGGGAAGGAAGATCCTTCACAATCATCGGACCTGGGGAAGTAACACGGTTGTTAAGCCCTCAAGTCCTTCGAACTTTGTTGCTTCAAAAATTTTAAATATTTTGACAAAAAGGAGGCAAAATCCCTGAAGCTCCGAAGTCCGAGAGTGAATCTCCATCGTGAATCATTTGGAAGAAGGCGAACCATTGGATCCCCCATGTGCTTCGACATTTCGACGTTTAGGGAAATGAGGTTGTGGTTGTACAAAGTGGAGTTTTCCCTAAAGTCCCAAAGTCTGAAGCCAATCTGGACCATCCATTATCGAAGACGTGTGTCCGCATATTTGCAAGTGTTCAAAATTTTGGCGTTTAGCAGTTCAGGGGTTGTATGGTGATCAACACCAAAAACTTCTGAAGCCCGAAGCCTTGAAGCATTGAAGTCCTTAAACTCTGGAAAAGAACAGTTCAAAGAGTTAGCCACTTTAGGGTTCCGAAGAAATGTGGAGTTGTGTTGAGAAAATATCTGAAGTCCCGAAGTTTTGGAGCATCGGACTGATGTGACATGATCACGTCACCTGGAGTGATGTGGGCTTGATCAAGAGTTCAGAAGCTCAGCCATCAGGAGTTTTAAAGTGTGTAGATGAGAAGTTTTCCAAAGTCCTAGAGCTTTGAAGTCCCGAAGCTCCGGGGAACAACTGTTCGAAATTTTGGCATTCGATAATTATCAAGTATATGGATGTGAAAACTTTCGAAGCCCGAAGTGTTGAAGTCTGGGAAAGTTAAAGTGACATGGAATGATGACATCACTAAGAGTGACGTGGACTTGTTTAGAAATTTGATGTTTGGGAGTTCTGAAGGATGTTAGAGAGGAAACTTCCAAAGTTTTGGAGCATCAATGTCACGAAGCACCGAAGTGACGTGGTCTATTGACGTCACCTAGGTTGATGTGGACACACTTGATGCTTGCCATGTTTCATCGTGTTTTTTTTTTTTTAAAGAAATTTTGTGCTAATTGGAACTTGACATGTGTCACCCATTATATTGGGCCATGTGTCATCCCATACTTCTACCATGTATCTCCTCTTGGGGCGTGTTTTTTGTTGAGACTTCGAAAGTTCGGAGTATGTGGTTGTAGGAACCTCTGAAGCATGAAGCCCTGAAGATATTCTTTGGGTGTTCGCCAGTTCGAATTTTGGAGGAAACATAATATGATGAAGGTAAAACCTATGAAGCCTGAAGCAACGAAATTCCAGAGTCATGAAACGCCAAAGTGCCAGTCGAGAATTTGGAAATTTGGAGTTTGGGGGAATGTTAGTATATAGATGCAAGAACCTTCGAAGCGTGAAGCTTCAGAGAGCTTCTATAGGAATTCTCTAGTTCAACGTTTAGAGGGAACGATGTGTGGAGTTGATGGAACTTTCAAAGCCTGAAGTTCTGAAGTTTTGAAGCTTCGAAGTAGCGAAACCCTGAATCTTCGAAGGTGTACTATGAAAGGATTCACTAGTTCAACATTCGAGAGAAATAAGGAATGAGGTAGTAAGAACCTCCGAAGCCCGAAGTCCTGAAAATCCATATGAGTGCATATCATATAAGTTCTTGGACATATCCCTTGGTCGTATAAGACTTTGGTCGGGATAAAAGAGGGCTAGTGCTGAATTGTAGTTTTCAAAGACAAATTGTTCAAATATTCATAACTTCCTGCTCAAAAATCAGAATTGAGAAAGGGAGCAGTCATTGGAAAGATCTTGGACAATAGAACATAACTGTTCACCCATAAATTGATCTGAATAGTCAATTTATCAAAAAATTAGAAGAAATAAGTTTGATATATTATTGAACCATAATGGCTCATATTTTCATAAAATTGTTGAGTCAGTTAGCCTAAAAAAGTTCAGTTGGTTGAACATTTTGCAGATTTAAAAACAACTAGATCAAATCAAGATCAGCTCACAAGGTATAGGAATGGAGGATACACAGGGATATTATAGCTAGGAATATGAGATCAGAGGGATGGATGTCCATATGGGTATTGAAGAAATAAAGTCCAATGGACATGGGGAAGGAAAGGATGAAAACATGAATGCAGTAGAGACCATTAAAAATTTGCAAAAATATATTGAAAGTCATAAAGTTGATAATGAAAGGCTTATGCAAGACAAGGAGTAGCAGGATGACTTCAACATGAAGTTAATGCAGAGCTTGGACATAATTGAAAAGAAATTAGATAAGAAGAATGGCTCAAGAAAATCAAGAATTCATAGGTCTCCCGAGGAGAAAGGAAGATCAAGGAGTGTTAGCATACATCATCATCACTCCCCAAGGAATTCCAATAGGAGAGCACACAGTAGCTAAAGTTCATCCCCTATCAGGAAGCATCAAAAGAGATCTGGGGTGGATGAACTTCGTGGAGAAATGAACAAAATCAAACCTCCTACATTTGATGGCGAGCACAAGAAGGATGAAGATGCTGAGACATGGATGCTATTAATGAGAAAATGTTTTCAATTGCATAATTATTCTTCTCATGAAGAAGGAATAATTTCTATCTATCATCTCAAGGGAAAGACATCCATGTGGTGGGATCAGCTTGTGCAGGTGCAAAACATCAAAGAGAAAAATGTTACTTGGAAGGAATTTAAGAAGTATTTTGAAAAGAAATACTTGACTAAGAGATATTATGACAGGAAAGTGAAGGAGTTCTTTGAAATCAAGATTGGAAATATGACCATTGATGAGTATGAAAGAATGTTTTTGGAACCGTTGAAGTATGTCTCCTTCATCAAGGATGGGACAATTAATATTCAAAGGTATTTGAGTGGGATGCCATCTTTCATCAGTGATAAGATTCAATATGATGATTTCAAAACTTTGGAGGAGACCATAAGCCAAGATAAATTCCTATATTATCAGCATAAAGCAAATCCAACTTTCCAAAAATCTTGGCAAGACGAGAAGAAGTTCAAGATGGATCAGAGGAAGAAAGGGAATGAGCCACCATTCTTCAGAAACAGTCCTCAGGGACAACCAACTTCTAGAGATCCTAGAACGATTTAGACAGGTGGGAAAAGGCCAAGGCAACCACCTATTCAATGTTTGGTTGCAAAGGAGATCATATGTATAGAGATTGTCCTCACAAAAGTGACAAAGTGAGAGTTTTCCACAATGTACATAAAGATGAAATAGTGGAAGACATGGGTATAAATGTACCAAGGATCTATGTGGCCCTGGAAAAAAAGAAAGTTGAGTTTAAATCACACATGATTGAAGTGGAAGGCATGATCAACAACAAAACCATTCCAATTTTAATTGTTTCAGGAGCTAGTCATAGTTATATAGATCCTAAGGTGGTGGAAAAATTGTATTTTCCAAGAATAAATCATGGGAAATCTTGGTTGGTGCAGTTGGCTACTAGAGCGAAGAGAAACGTTAATGCATTGGTTAAGTCATGTCCAGTGGGCATGAATGGGATGAGCACCAAGGCAAATTTGAACATCTTGCCTTTAGGCTCCTATGACTTTCTAATTGGTATGGATTGATTAGACCAACATCGTGTTGTATTAGACTATCATAATAAGGCATTTAATTTTCTGGATGAGGAAGGGAACCTAAGGATAGAACAAGGAATTCCTAGGGCAGTACATGTCAAAGAAATTTCAACATTGCAGTTGAAGAAATGTTACAGAAGAGGTTTTCAATTATTTGTTGCTCATATGGAAGAAACACCTAAGTATAAGGTGTCAAATATTGAAGATTATGCAGTCCTAAAGGAGTTTGAGGATGCATTTAAAGAAATTCTAGGATTACCCCCTAAAAGAGATATTTATTTCTCTATAAATCTGATGCCTAGAGAAGCTCCAGTATCCAAGACTCCTTACAGGATGAGTACACCAGAACTGAAGGAGTTGCAAATGCAGCTTGAAGAGCTTATGAAGAAGGGGTATATAGGCCCAAGTTTGTCCCCTTGGGGTACCCCAGTTTTATTTGTGAATAATAAGGATGGAAGATTGAGGCTGTGTATCGACTTCATATAGTTGAAAAATGTAACAGTAAAGAATAAGTATCCTTTGCCAAGGATCAATGACCTCTTTTATTAGTTGAAGAATGAAAAAATATTCTCCAAGATTGATCTCAGGTCTGGTTATCATCAAGTAAGAATTAAAGATGAAGACATCAACAAGACTTCTTTCAAAACAAGGTATGGCCATTATGAGTTCAGAATGGTGCCATTTGGATTATGAAATGCACCGAATGCCACTTTTATCTACGGTGGAGTCTCCAGGTGAAAGATAAAGTAAGGCTTATTCACGTATTCAATATTTGTTCACCATCAAAGACCAAAATTTAACTTTGGCATTCTCCCAGAGAAAAATGATTTTGTTTCTTCATCCTTGGCAACAGTGGAAAAAAGATGTTGTTACTGAGATTGATTCTAAGGCTCAAAGAATAATGTCAGGCATCAAATGTTTTAAAAGAAGTGCTTTTGCGAGTGATTTTTCTACCTTCAGTTTTATGAGAAATAATCTTTAAATGAAATTAATGATAATACAATACAGAGGTTGTGTCTCATTATCTGAGTCGCAATTGTAATGTCAAATGATGTAGAAAGATTTACAAAATTGTTAAACAAAGTCAGGTATCAATTATAGACAAGTCTCACCCTGTTTGAAGTAGAAGAAAAAGTAGAATATGCACCCTTGAACAGGATATGAAAATGCAGAAATTCACACAAATCACATGTCTTGTTTTACTCACAGTAATAACAATAGAAAAGTTGTTACTGAATGAACCACCGATATATTATGATCACAATAGAATTAGTACTAAATTGCAATCAATCACTCTTCAAGAATTACAGAAAAAAATTCAGAGAAATGGAAACACGGAGGGAACACATAACTCAAATTGAACGAAACATAGAATCTTTGTCTGCACTTGTATAAATACTCAAAATAGTTTCTCTTTTACATTCAGCAAGAAGCAACCTTGAATAGATCTGAAATCTATCTATTTATACAAAATTTGTCACAACTGAAAACCATTGGACTTCCCATAATGTATGACTAAAAATAGAATACTTACAAATAAAATAACAGTATGCAAATATTGTTGAGTTTTCTTGGCGCTTCCTCTATCTCTTTGTCTTCTTGCAGATTCCCTCTCTTTCCTTTGATCTTTGAGTTGGGTACACATGTCCATTAAGGCCACCACGATCATTTGACTTACTATCATTGCCATTTGATCTCGTTGTCATATGTCCCTTCAGATGTCTTTATTGAGATAAGGAATTGTAGTTGAAGACATGGGGGGGATAATTAGATGAATAAATTGACATTGGCTCGTTATGGGATGGCTATCAGTTATAGGGGAGAGTAATTGTTCATGAAAATAATGATGGGGGGACAAGTGTCCAATAAGGAGGTGGGATGAGTGGATGAAAGAATGCAGTTGGTAGGGATAGACAGGGTAAGTGACAGTTAGAGGGTAAAAGGTAGAGTGGGTGGAGAAAGTGAACATTGTACATTGTCTTTCATTTTCTTTTGACTACACTCTCTTTTCCCTGTTCAATGCATTGGGTGCACCTATCCATCAATGCTACCATGGATCTTGAAAGCTCAATCCTCTCATTTAATTCAAAGGAAAACATCTTCTTATGTATATGGGGTAGATTCTCCTGGATCTTGTTCACTTCTTGGACTGTGACCTGATATTGTGAACTTGGATTAAACAACCATTCATTGATTTTAAGTAAATCAATCTGGCTCATCTCTTGGATGGCGGCCTGAGTGTTTTCCTTCTTCTTTCTGGAGATTTTCTGGTTCATTTCTATTTCAATCTGTCCCAAGGCCTCTGGGATACTATTCCCTTCGAACTAAATCAGATTTATATTTATTGATGATAATGCCTCTAGACAAGCCTCTTTTACATCTATGACAAGTTTCTTTCCTTCTTCCAGATTTGTTTCCCAGGATTTTAGGGCCATTTTGCCTCTTACTTGTTAAAAATTAGAGAGAAGGGGAAGACTAGGGGTATTAGCTCTCTACTTCCATATCAGAACTTCTTGAAACTTAGACCGTGATGAGGAGGCCTATTTTTCCTTGACATAAATATCTTTTAGAGAAGGGTCTACTACCTGATAACATTTTTGGATAACATATACTTTTTGATAGAGTTCTTGCTCGGCAAATTCCAACCTCTCGTTGACTTCTGATGCTTGTGTTTTGAAGGCCAAAATGTCTATCGTTGTGTTCTCTGTTAGGGTCAATCTGACCTGCAGTGGCTCAATCAATTTTTCATGCTCAGTGATCAATCCTTTGCTTGTCTTTGAACTCTAGTAGAGAAGCTCAAGGTTATCTTGTAACTTCTTAATTTGATGTTGATGACTAGCCCTGATTTGTTCAATCTTCTGGTTCATCCTACTTCTAATAGTATGTTCTATACTATATATCTCATTTTTCAATTGTTCTACCAAGAGGCATTTATGTCACATTTGTTCGGTTAAATTTTCCACTGACCATTGATTAGCAGTGGAAAAATCCCCTAATGAACCTGCAACTTCTTTTGCAAACTTTGGACCATCGTGGTCTTTCCCATCATACACCAATATTTTCCTTTTAGTGATAAATCCATCCTTTTGGTGAGATTCTCTCTTTACGATAGCTTTTCGTTTCTTGCTGAAAAATAAATTTGAGGGAGGCATCTCTTCGAGAAAGATAGGAGTAAGATCACCTACAAAAGTGAGTTCGGAACTAGGATTTCCAAAGATGGTTTGTAAAGGGGTTAATGATGTAATAGAAGACTTAATTTCTTTGGAAGGTTCATGTGTTGTTGTATTTGGGGTACCAATAGGAGTAGACAATGTTGAATGAGGGACAACTTATCCCAGATTCATGAAAGCTTCTAATCGAGCCAACACCTATGGATCATTCAGTCCTGACAGTGACACTCTTATTTCGTGAAATAACACTTCTGGGCTTTTTGGGACTTCCTCAACTTTGTGCTTAGCGGACCAACTTGGCTCAAATCCTGTAGGCCTATATTCTTGTGAAGGAGGCATGAGTATTGACTCTCCTTGCAATATCTTTGGAAACTATTTCATTTGTGTTTCTGAAAGTCGAGGAAACCAACTTGTTGGTCAGGGGGCAGGGTCTGGAATCTACTTCATACTTCCTCATAAGATCTAACTCCCCTGAACATTTCATCATAAGGAGAATTCTCATGGATGTATCACTTCATGTTAAAATAAGCAAGATGATTTTCCACTATCTTATGTGGATCATGCTTCTTGAACTCAACGCCAACTAATTTGACATCTTCCAGGGTTGCGGCCTAGACTTTAGAATGACCGAAATCTAATTGTGTGAACATGCCAGCTTGAATGGGGAAATTTGGCCAAACCTTTTTCTGAGATGCTTTCAACTCCTTGCTAATACCTCCTGCTATCGTCTAGTATGCCACTTATCTTCACACCAACATGTTAGGTAAAAACTGTGGGAGGGCATGAGGAGGAATGAAACAACCAAATACTATGATATAGGAGAAATTCTCCTCAATGAACCAGTCTATAAGTTTTCCCAAGTTCTCGATAATCCTTTTTGAAATCTGGGGTGGCGGGTGACTGTAAATAGCTATATGAACAAAGACTACAATGTTGTGATAGATTTCGTAAAATAAATCTTTGGTGTTCTCCTCCCATAATTTGGTGTGATAGAAATGAATTGGCTCATAATTAGTCGGGGTCCAACTCCATTTCAGAAGGGGAAAAGGGGTCATGAAACAAATGGCATCCATAACATATGCCGACATGTAAAGAGGGGCAAGCTTCCCTTTTGATTTTGTTGATTTATACTTAGCGATTTCCTTGGCCAAATTATCAGATAGCATTTTCACCCAATTAAAGGAATAACCCTTGGCTACCTCGTTCATGATGGCTACCCACTCAACCGAGAAATGTGTAGGTTTCTTCTTCCCAAACAGGAGACAGAGCATCATGGCTACATACAACATATGAGTGTCTAAAGACGTCATGGCATACATACCATGAGCCTTGGCTCTAAATTTTTCCAGATGTCCCCTCCAGGAGTTGACTATATCATGACCATTTATACCATATTGGGTGCAGTCCTTTCTCTCAAACTTAAGAAGAAATGAGACATTGTAAGTTTATTTAGGGGTAGGGGAAATTTTGTACATTACTTGAAGGTGCTTTGGTCGGAAAGAGACGATGATGACCTATTGGTGGTTGATGATGCTCCTGGTTTGGATGTCGACATGTTCCAAAGCCCAATCTATCTTATTGTTGTAGGGTGTGATTTTTGGCCATGCAACAATCTTATGCAGTTCCAACTGCGCTATGTGTTTGAGATTAGATGTAAAGGACTCATCATCTTCTTCGGCAGAGTCATTTGGATAGTTAATTCTCTCATGCTCTAAGACATCAAAAACCAGCCTCCAAGTTTTAATGGCATCCGCAACTTGCGGAGTCATGTCTGATAGAACATATGCATTTGGATTTGAATCATCACCCGATGCATCAAGCTTCTTTGCAGCTTTTCATGGCGCTGTAATCCTCAATAAAATAAAATTAGCCTACCTGAGACCAGAGAAGTCTGTAAGCTCTACACTGAATAGAAAACTTCTAATTGCAAATGGTAAAAATGATTTTGAAATTCGAAGTGCTTTATTCAAAAAAGTCTATTCATCTTTGCATAGCTCTACTAATGAAGAATTTATTAAACTTAATGGAATTCATTACCTGGTTATTCACAATATTTCTTTGAAATCATTAAACTTAATCAATCATAAATGTCATTAATACTTCGATAGTTCGTGTTCAGAAGTTCTGGATGTGACAGGGTAGAAATCTCTCGAAGTTCGAATTCGTGGAGGAATTAATTTTTGAGTAATCACTTTTATGTCTAAATTAATCATGTTTAAAACTTTGTATTATCTTTAAGTCTTTCAGAAGTTCGAAATTCAGAAGTTTTGAATATAGCACAAAAGAAATTTTCCGAAATCTGAAACTATGAAGTGATTAATTAATACTTAATCATGACTAATTAAAGTCGATAATCGTTTTATTAATTCCTTGAAAACCCATTTTACTTTTTGTAATCAATTAACTTCGACGCTTTGATAATCCGAGGATTATGAAATCAAAAACTCCTGAAGAGCAGTCTCTCAAAGTGATGTGGCAGGGATGATGTCATTCTGATGACATGTCAAGAAAAGAGAGGTGCCACGTGTCACTTGAAAATGTGTGAATCATCTGACGTAAATATCAAAAATAAGTGCCACGTGTCAACCCAAGAAAATATTTTTTTTAAAAGGACACGTGTCCTATGACTCGTGTCCATGAGTTATTTGGGAAAATTCATGAGTGTCTATCTTCGGAACTTCAGAGTTTTGGGGTTTTCGTTGTTTAGGTTTGCTGGAATACCTGAAGTGCGAAGCTATGAAGCGACCATTAAAGGATTTCTTTTAAAACTCAGGCAGCTCCAAAACTTTAAGGATCTTTAGGATCATTCGATCAAATTAGAGTTACTCATTGATGATGGATACCGTAAGCTCCTTATTGATAAATAACAACCAATGGATTTATTTTAATTTTAAAAGGCCGCTTTCTAGGTTTTTTGCTTTTTTAGGTAAAATTTTATTTCTAAGAGATAAAATGTATAAAGCTAAAAGGCTCAAAATTATTCGTGTTCTAACACCACCATTCAACTAGGGGTAACCATTGAGCCCATTGATTTTTCCTCTCAGATACAAAACACCTCAAATATGTTTCTAAACACTTGTTGACAACTTTAGTTTGGCTATCCGTCTGGGGGTGATAGGTAGTGTTGAGATGCAATTGGGTGCCCTGTAGCTTGAACAATTCTTGCCAAAAATTGCTGGTGAAAGTGGGGTCTCTATCAAAGACAATAGAATTAGGCATGCCATGAAGCTTGAATATATTATCCATGAATATTTGAGCCACTATGGAAGTTGTGAATGGGTGTTGAAGAGCACAAAAATGAGCATATTTGGAGAGATGATCTATGACCACCATGGTGATTGACTTATTTCCTGATTTAGGTAATCCTAAAATGAAATCCATACAAATATGTCTCCAAATAGAAGGGGGAATCATAAGAATTTGGAGTAGTTGGTTGTGGAGCCTGATTATCTTCCTGATGCAGAGGTCCTTTGCTTTC
>CBVK0103103025.1:0-10830 GCA_900067695.1 Picea abies
GCTCTTCCGATCTCACTTCATTGGGATCGTTCAAATCTATGACCGTGAACTTAAGTTATCTCTCACGATTCACTCTGATCTTGTTAGGCTTACCATTCTCGGGGAGCCATAAGTGAGACCAGTCTATCGCGAAGTAACCATGTAGCTGCTCTGACCAGTCCTTGCTTAAAAATAGACCATACACTTCTGGAATATCCACAAAAATTATATCAATAACCTGATGAACCTTATGGTTAGACGATAATCTAATCAATACATTTTTTAGTTCGCCTATAATTTTAACATTTGTACAATCAAGTTGTATGATTTTTAAAGTAGATGGTTCCACTTCAGTGTTAATCTTTTGGCAGACAGACCAAGGCATCACATTGGATGACGCTCCTGAGTCCACCATACAATTATGCACATTTCTTTTGAAAATCTCGAAAGTTAAAATAAAATGAGGTACATTCTTGCGAGTGCTAGGAGTAATAGCTTGTGGCTTCTTACTCACAATTTCTAAGGCTACTTTATCTACATTATTTACATTATTTACATTATTTACATTATTTACAGGGACTACAGGAAGGCTTTCTTTATCTTGAGGATCAGGATTATTTTTAGTGGAAGTCTTCTGTGGAACTTTGCTTTGCACAACCTTGTTACCACTTGAATTACCATTTTTGTCGTTCTCTAAAATATTTTGCAACATTTTTTGAAGCAGAAATGGAAACTTCAATAAATCATAAATAGAAATGTTAGCCCTTAAAAGTTTAAGATCTTCAACAACATCATAATCTAAGTTGGCGTTCACATTACTCTGTTTAGGCTCAGTTGATTTAGATGGCTTTGGAGGTGATGTTGTGGTGTTCTCAGTAGAAGGCTTGTTTGTTGTCTTACTCCTAGTGTTATAAGGATGTACAGTCTCGAAGTTAGCTTGAAAGATGTTGTCCGAGAAGTGTCCAAAGATGTTTGGAGAAGACTCTTCTTATTGAATTGTTTCTGGTTCAACTACCTCTTGAGGGATCTCAGGGGGTATCAAGTTATCTTGGGCTTCTAGAATTGTTTGAAGGGCACATTGCAAACTTTCTAGATTTAAGCCTTTAGGGGTTGGATTAGGTTGGTTGGTAGGAAAAGGTTTTTAGAAAGGGGGTTTGTAGGGTCCTTTACTCGAGGAAGCTTCTTCAGTCGACCTTTTTAAGTCTATAGCTTGATTCGACAGTTTTTGAACAACTTTAGTTAAGTTTTCCAAATCAGGGTTTTCAGGGTGTGTTTTACTTTGAGTAGGTATGGGGAGAATTTCAATCTTCTTTTTGGAAGAAGAACTAGTCTCGGTTTCGTTGCTAGAAGAGTCTTTAAGACTAAGTATGTCTTTTTCAATCTGGATGGCCTCCTCGAAGGCCTCTAACAACATGGATTTCTTGGATCGTTTAACCCAAATAGCTATACTTTGATGTAAAGTTTTAGTGTACTAAGCTCTTATAAGACTCTCGGCAGGCATGGAATCTGCAGGGATTCAGTTTTTAAGTTTTAAGAATCTTTGATTAAAGTCTTTCACTTTTTCTTTCGGGTTCATTTTTAAGCTAGAAAGATCCATGACCAGGACTTCCGAAGGTTTACCGTCTCCGAAATTTTCCAAAAAGAATGACTCAAACTTTTCCCAAGACACGATGGTATGGGGTTGTGGGGAAAAGTACCAAGTGGATGCATTACCCTCGAAAGTATAAGGAAACAACCTACAGACAATGTCTTCATGTTCGACATTACGGAGTCTAATGGCTAACATAAATTTTTTAATGTGATCTTCAGCTATTTGTTTTGAGTCAGGATCAAACTTGGGAAGCCATTTCTCCAGGTGTTTAGGTAGAGGGTGCTGAGCTCCAGGTACAGCTACAACATCCTAGTCCAGCCAAGGTCTAGCAGGATTTTTCTGTTTTTCCATTGGGGTAGTGGGTGTGGAAGGCTGAGGAGGTGATTTTCCTTCATCAGAAGAATCTCCTCTAGAAGAGGAAGGAGATGAAGGAGGTGGTGAAGGAGGTATCCCAGATCCTCCTGCAGCAGGATTTGTGATTCGATCTATGGGATTCACAGCGAGGTTAGTGTCACCTAATTGTTCCCTGATATCAGAGAAGTCCAAAGGTTGACCCCACGGACGGTTTGGTTTCCTAAGGCGAGCTAAGGCACTATGTGTTTTAATAAGAGATTGACGGACAATCTCTTGTATGTCACCACCTGTAGGATTAGGGGTTGTTGTCTCAACTATGATCTGTGGATCGTCGGTTGAAGTAGTTGCTCTTTGAAGGGGAATATTATCATGTGAACGGATTTTAGTCACTATAGGTGAGTGATTAGGGGGGGGAGGAGTCTTGCGACTGCCTCGTTCCATTAATTAAGTTCAGGCCCTCCTTCTAGTGCCATTTGTCGATGGGCGAAAATGACCATCCGAACTGAGAGAGTGGAACCAGTCCGGGGTTGTCTAATAACCCAAGCCATTTGGGATGAACCATCCTGATGGGTTTAGCGGCTCCGTTAGCCGATCTAAGGTCCTAAGAAAACAAAAGAAAAACTAATCTAAACTAAACTAATCTAACTAAAACTAAATAAAACAAACTAAACTAAATTACAATAAATAAAACAAACTCATAAACTAATCTAATTAAAACTAACTACTAAACAAACTAAACTAAAACTAATTATTAAAACAAACTAAACTAAACTAACTATTACTAATTACTACTATACTAACTACTAACTGCAATATAACTTATTCACAAAATGTACAAAATTGACAATTTACAGATTTAATTAAAACCTGAAAAACTCATTTGGATTTTTCCCTAAGACAGTAAAAGATATTCTTTTGATTTTTATAGTTTTATGAACAAGAAATAAAACAGAAAGCTAATTAAACTAAAACACTAATCTAAACTATAAATATATCTAATCAAATTAATGAAAATAATGACAAACTAACCTGGAAAAACACTCCAGATTTGTCCTGTGTATGATGACTATGCTAGCAGATTGGAGGAAGGAAAATCGCACCGAATAATCCAAAAGATTCTCATAAACGATTGCTATGATGCTCTTTAAGTTTGTTTACAGGACAAACAAGACATAAAAAATCATAACAATTATATGATTTATAAATCTCTGCAATTAGGTAAACCTGTTATGCAAAAACTTATACTTAATGATTCAATTGATGAAGAAGAGAAATCTGTCATTCACAAACTGAATCAAGTAATTGCTATGTTTTTAAATACTGGAAGAAATCAGATATGGATCATATTAATTAATTCATATCATTTGCAAAAGACTAAGATAGCTAAAGTAGTCATTAATCAAATGCAAACTGATAACATAAACATGAAACAAAAGATTGATATTATGAAAGCTAAAGTTGTAGAAGAACATCAATTTTTGTGTCAGTCTCTATTAGATATCCATAATCATGGTTCTCCCACAAGTGAGGATGATCCTTATTACAAAAATAATAAGTATTTAAAGGTTTTTCCACAGGGTAAAACCTCCATGTGGAAGTTATAAAACTGTTTACATGAAATCTGGGAGATATCCCAAAGTTGTCTAAACTAGGAAACTAAAATGAAACTAAAACATTCAAATATCCTCTAAATTGTCCATCAAATCCCATGCAATTTGAATTCACCTGAAAAGGACAAAAAATGAACAAATTAGAAGCATTTTTTTTAATAAATGATAGAAAATTGATTCTATAGACTAGCTACAGAATCCTCTGATTCTGTAGCTAGTCTAAATAAAGATACAAAATCATAATCAACATTAATTGAAAATCTTTTAAGGAGATTCAATTCAATTATCATCCAATAATTATTGGAGAATGAATCATTAATTGAAATCATTATTCCATTATGAATTCAAATAGGATCCACATCATTTAACCGAATACAGAGATAGGAATACTCTGTTTTGATTATTGTCATAAGTCGGGTAAATGAAATCATATGGAACAACATCGTAATCATTTCTCAACAAATCAAATCCATCAGTTATGAAATCGTTTTGATATTCAAATGGAAACAAAACAAATCACAAACACTTTGTTATACTTGTCTTATCAACAGGAGAAATAATCGAATAAAACAGGATTATTTTCAAATCACGATAACTGTATAGCAAGCGATTTAGGCTATGAGCGAATTCAAACCATAACTGTGTCATAACAAAATCGTAACAGGATTAATCAAACAGAGTTCATTATAGATATCCAATCATTTGTTTTTATAAACTGATTGACCTTGACCAAAATCATTTCATTCAAACGAATCGTAACCAGATTTGGTAAAAATGACACAGTCAATCAATTCGTTTCAAAACCCATCGAATCCAACAGTTGTGAAATCAATTATAATCAAAACAAATGGCAAGCAACTATTACGCTGCCTTGTCAACAGGAAATATAAATTCGACAAGATCATTCCAATCGTTATGACTGCGTTGACACAACAAATGGTTCATGCCACGAATAGATCAATTCAAACTCAGCTCGAAAATCAATTTAAAATAAAATCATAACAGGCTTGATTGATTCACAATAGAGTTCATGATTTTTTATGGCCAATTGGGCAAACAGGGTTGATCGGTTTTGATCAAAACAGAATCGTTCCAATCAAATGAATCAATTGGTTGAGGTTTAGCATAGTTGTCGCGAATCAAATCCATTCCATGATTCGGGCACACCTGCATAAACTTAAATGAACATATTGTTTTTATAAACATAGTAGTTCATTTCCCAAATTAAAATCAAACAACGCAATATTTCAACCTTGAAAATTGTAAGACATAGCATATCGTAACAACCAAACTCAATCAAATCATTTACCAACCATAGCATATGGATCATAACAAAATCAAATCTGAACATGATTATGTTCTAAACTGAGTATGAAAAATTTCCTTTTCAAATCAGATACAAACCAATCCATTCGAAGACAAGCTATCAATTTTGTCAACTTAATAAGGCAAACCAGTCAATCAAATCTAAATGCAAACCACTCAAATCCAATCAAAATCTATTGATTGCTATACTGGGAATGATGAGATCGTATATCGAATTGAAATTTCTTTTTATTCAAAACAAAACTATATATAGAATGTACACAATTATAACAGAATCATTCAAGATGTAAACATAACTTTTTAAAAACTGAATTCAAATCATTATATCAAACTAGATTATTTACAAAAACAAAACGATGTCAAAACCATACCTATGTAGTGACGAGGCTGCTTAATTATACCAGCTTGGAATTTACAACAGCCGTGGCTGATTCCACGTTTTTTAACGGGATGGAGCCGGTTGTCTTTTGCTTTTTATCTGTCACTTGGAGCTTGGATTTTTGACTAGTTAGCACTGCAATCTGGTCTTCCAATGATTGAATATTTAATTGGAGTATCAAAACATCAATATAATATCATTCTAACCATGAATTGCATTGGTCAGAGGGTGACTGTGTGGGTTTCAAGGGTTTGGGAAAATGACCGAGGGTTTCACGAGGTAATTTAATACACGGGTAGTTAGGGTCATTCTTTAGGCAGGGGGGAAGGTTTGATACAAAATCATAAGGGGGCTCGGAACATAAACCTTGCAAGTAGGGGTACTCGTTGTCCAGGAAACGCTCAATATCAGAATCAGAGTCCTCACTTAGGATGACAGGGTTAGATTCGACAGAGGGTTTTGGTTTGTTTCTGGCCATTCTCGAAATGAGTCGGGCATTCCTTTTCCCTTTGGCATTGGCAGTAAGGTTTGCCTTGGTTTTTTTACTCATAGGCTTCTTAATGGATTTTGCACTCTTAGTTACAGTGTCGGGTAAGTCAATAGGAGGGTCGGCCGAGGGTTTAGGAAATAGTAAATGTAAGGGTACAGGCGGTTCAACTTTTGTTTCAAATACCACAGGTTTATCGACCTGTACAGGGTCGGTGTCTTCAAAGCCATTATGGGCGATGAAATCCCTCCAACTATCACCATGAAAACTCAAATGATAAACAACGATGAGCTTAATAAGCCCATGGTGGAGCAGGTTGTTGTCAGCCTTTTGCCTCTTAAACATTTTCGACATTTTATACAAGGAACGATGAAAGTAGAAAGGCATGTTTAGAGGATACCCTATAAAAATCATCAGCAGACGCAGGTGGTAGAGGAACACAAGTCTGTATCGACCTTCACAGGTCATGAACTACTTGACTAGAATTAATAAATCATGCCATCGTGGTTTGAGCATAGATATGGGCATACCTCTGTCACAAGAGGTGACTTTGTGTGATTGAAACAACAATGACCATGGCACTTCCTCGACTTTGCAATTCTTAAACCAGCGTTGTCCCAAGGCAGGTAACCCTGTAGCTGGGATGATGAACTGTTCATTGATCTCTAACTGTATGTCGCCCACCTTGGATCGACAACCATCGAAAGTCATGGCAAACTGTCGTGCTACACAAAGGTTAAAACCCTCAAATCATTTCACGAAGGTAAGCCATCCATTGTCCTCCAAATCTTGGCGGGCATTATCAAACATCAACAGGGATTGGTTGCCATTGGTCTCAACTCACATGAATGGTGCCATGGAGCCGAACACATGGTAAGGTAAGGGTTTGTATTCACCAACACACACAGGAGAAGAGCTACCCGAGCTAACAGAAATGAACGAGCAAAAGAGATAAGCATAAATGCGAGCATGCGAAGGTGGTGGAGTCTGCCATGCAAAATATTCATTATCAAAGTACAACCACCGATTTACATAGTTGTTCCCTCCATAATAGTAATTCAACCATTGAGTCATGTGTACAACTAATAAAATCAAATGTGTGAGCACGCAAACGTTATGCCATAATATCTGACTTATAAATCAAAGCCAAAATCAACTATGCGCCAATGTATCAGTTCATATAATCAAAAGTTTAACCAAGGTGCCAAACGATATTCATATAGTCGACAAGCCAAAATATTAACATAAGGATTATATCAAAGGACATATACATAAAAAAAATTGATCATAACCCCTATGCATTTTCATAGAATCAATGATCAGGCAAGTCATATAAAGTGCAAATCAATGATCAGGCAAGTCATATAAAGTGCAAATCCAAATGCTAAATGCCTTACAAACTCAATAAAACCAAGTTATACAATCAACCGAAGTATGAGAACTGATTAGAGGATCTTGCCAGTTGTATAATGATCAATAAAAAGGTGAGCGCAATAGGCATGATGAAAAAAGAGATATTGACAGTTCAGATAATGATCGAAATACGACTTCGAAGGGAGAATTTTTCACGCTTACAGTCGTGAAAACTTAACAAAGACAAATGTGCAAATGTCGCAAAAAATAAAAATGTCGTTTATTGAAAATTGCGATGAAAAAATGATGTTTGTAAAACATTAGTGTAGGCAGCTTAATAGACGATAGGAAAAAGTGAGTTGGTTGCCAACAGGTTGTTTACATTTCATCGTAACAGAATGCGGGGAATACAAATGGCAGGTTCAGTGTTAGGGCATGGGATCATCAAGGGTTATCTGATTGTAGCTAGATCTCCTTCCAAAGTGGTGGGAGTAGACTCAGTGGGTGCATTGTATTGACAACTACGTGTTTACAGAAGAATTTATTCTTCGTTGGTAAGGAGAACGTTTCGATCTACTGGGTTTCCCAGGTTTTGATACTGTCCCATATGTGGTGGGTTAGGACGCATCTCTTTTTGGGTATTGATCACACCTTGTTGTGGTATAGGATTTTTCAACACATCCAGGGGTGGTTGTTACAAATGTTGTTGTGGGTCCTACTAAGGGGTAGGAGGTGTTGGAGGACATGGCACGTTCATGGAATATTTAATCCATTTGAAGTCAACAATTTGGGGGCAATGGTGAGTATGATGACCATGCTCACCGCAAAGAGCACAAGGGAAGTTTGTCCGAAGGTTATTGTTTTTTTTTCCTCCCTTGGAGTTTGTTGTCACTGTCCCCTTGTGGGTTCTAATTACCCTGTTTCTTATTACCCCTAGCAGGTTGGTTTTGTTGGGGGTTATTTCCCCTGGGTCCTGTGTTATTATTGTTTCATTTTTTTCCTTTCTTCTTGGCATTATTCGACTAATGGGCTAGATTTTTTGTATTCATTTGTTCAAATTTTTGAAATTGTTGAATGGGAGAGGGATCAAAAAATTTAACGCCAACATGTGGTTGTCCTTGTGGAGGACCAGGAAATGTAAAAGATGGATTGTTTTGTGGCAACGATCTGTAGGGTGCATAGGAAGACATAACACTTTCACTAGTGCCCAGGTTATAAGCTGAGGTAGAAGGGGTGTCTAAACTTGGTTGAGAGGATAGGCACATCATGGGTGTCAGCAAGGGTCCACTCATGTGTGTAGGGGTGGCCATAGGATATGGTTGTTGGCAAGGGGGAGGAGGATAGTAAGATGGACCTCCATACATCGATGGATATTGGGGTGTACCATACATGGGTGTTGTGTGTATGTATGAATTATGGTGTGTTGTGGTGTCGATCAATCCATCTACCACATGAGACATCCCAGATTTGTCCTGGCTGAATGGTACATGTCTTGATGCATCAAGTATTATTGTGTATAAGTAATCTAACCGAGCATAAATGAGGTTGTACGGTTGAGCCTTTATGATGGCTTATTCTTCCGTTTGGGGGAAGGTGGAGGCCACATCTTTGGCAAGGATAGAGACGAGTGATCTGAGAAACCAATCGAGGTATTGTTCTTTGGTGGTTTTAGCTTTTCATAAACTACGTTGTCGACGACATTTGTGAATGTGGTCGGCAATATGTGTGGCTTAGGATTGTTTACACTAAAAGAGTAGTTCTAGACCATTGTCATAATGAACTGGTAGTTGTAAGAAGGTCAAAAATGTTTTTTCCAAGGATTCAAAAGTCGCATGGGACCCTAATTTTTCATCCACATGCCATCTGGCTAATGGACCAGTGAGTGTTCATTGAGATAACCTTAAGTGTATGGAGTCATCCATGATGTTGTTTGAGGAGAACCATAAGTGGAAGATCATGACATGGTTGGCGGTATCTTCGCCCAACTTTCTTTCAAACTTGGGAATGTCTGAAGGTATTTTGGTAGGCATATTGGGCCATGTGGGGTCATGTAATATAGGGTATTTCATGAGTTTATGCAAATCAAGGATATTGAGGGATGCCAAATATGGCATGGGTAGTAGTGGTGGAGGACTAGTTCTAGCCATAGTGTGAGAAGTTTGTGTACCTAACCCTTGAGGGGGGTTTGGTGGAGTTGTACCTCTCCCTTTAGAAGAAGTTTGTCCCAAGCCTCCTTCTGAAGGAGAGATAGTGGATGGTTGGTGTTGGGAATTGGACCCAAGTAAAGTGGAAACAAGTAAATTTGATCCCAAAATAGTAGCACTCACAGGGGTGTGATAGGGTTGATCCAGTGAGTTGGCAATACTAGGAATGCCTCCTAGGATAGAAGGGAATTTTTTCAAGCGTCTGGAATGATGGGGATTCTATGGGTCCCCTATGATGTCCGAATAGAAAAGTGAATGTGTGAAAGTGGTGATGAGAGCAATAAATGAACAAGAGACTTGTATAATTTGGACCTTCTCAATATATCTCACAATCACATGTAATCAAATGAGCATCATACATAAATCAATTGAAAATAAGAATACATGTGGGTAGGTGGATTTTGTCCGCATGGGAGAACAAATAAAGCAAATGCTCATGTTCTAAAAAGACGTAACGTCCTTCCTCTCAAATAGCACTGGACCTTCCAATAGCACTCAACAGTGGGGTCTGAAGCCACCAGAAGAGGAACTAATGAAGGATGAAACAATCAGTTATAATGGGGGGTAGAGGGTGCATATCTTGAAAGAGCTGGCAATATTTCCCAATAGCCACAAAAACTCCGATCAAGGTGCAATTGCAGCCAACAATTTCCACATGGGTATATGTCCTAAAATTTGGTCACTAGGTACCTCGGTCAAAGTGAGGCATTTAGAGTTTCAACCTTAGAAATGGGTCACGAGCTGGATCCCTTCCAAGATTTGAGTGACTCAAGGGGGATGCACAGAACAACTAGATCTTGTCCTTCGACCCTTCATGGGTATATCCCTACCTTATGGTGTCAGGAACACTTGACATGGAGGATTTTAAAGTTCCTTACTTGTCAACTTCTAATATTTGAATATGTGAGAACCAAATAACGGGGGTTATTTGGATGCCTACCCCCAAGATCCTACCTAGTCTAAAATTTATTTTTTTTAGAAAAAAAATAGATGTGGTTGGTTGAGAGATTAGGGGTGTGAAGCAATATCATTTTAAATAAGTGGGTGTTGATAATTTCTTCAAGAAATGGTGGGATGTTTCAGAATCCCTTTGGAGGAAACTTACATCAGAATCCCTTGGGAAATTTTAAAAATTTAGGTGTAACCTTGCAACATGTGCACTTCATGTGGTCCTTACAAATATTGATTACCTATCTTACTAGATGTCATTGGTACAACCTTACAGAATTTTAAAGTCCCTAAAGAACTAATATGTGGACATATGGGTCCTTACTAATACTTTAAACTCCCTAATGTGTTTTAATATAAGAAAGATTTGAAAAACTATCCTAGATTGCAACATGTGGGCATGTATGGGCCCGTTACTTTGATCTTTAAACTCTCCTAGTGATGTAAACTAAGAAAGCAATTTCAAAAACTATCCTAAGTTTGTAACATGTGGGTATGTATGGGCCCTTTACAAATTTAATATGTTTGAAAAAAAACTATGAGGATCCCTAGGGGGTCTTTGTCCTCTCCTAAATATTTTGTTAAGGGAGATGAAATGT
>CBVK0103103026.1:0-16718 GCA_900067695.1 Picea abies
ACTCTAGACTTAGCTCTTGAGAGATAAGGTTAGGCCGGTTATGTTACCTCCAAGGAAAATGGGTCAAAAAGAAGTTTTTAAACAACCAAAATAGGGAGGAAATTGATACCTTATCCCTAGTATGGTCACCAATATGTTGTGTCCTTTTCGTCACTTGAGTGAGAAAAACAAGGGCACTTACAAGTCTAGTTGGGACAGCTAGACAAGACAAAGGTTAGTGTCTGAATTAAAAAATCCAAGTACATGAAATAAACAAACAAAAATCCAAGTACATGAAATAAAAATCCAAGTACTAATGAATTCTTTGATGAAACAAAAAGCAGTTTATTTCATGTACTAAAGAGCGTACACATATAACTTTTGTATAATCATATATGGGAACCCCCTCTCACACAGGGGATAAACATGAGGTCGCTTGTAGAAGAGAAGAGGATGTTACCCCTCCAAATCTTAACCAATCATAGAGGACATAGCGTATATTGGTGTTTTTTCTTAAGAAAACATCAGTTTCATTTGGTCTCGATGCGTTGTCAACTCCGAATTCGTTTGGGGTCCTATGGAGTCTACCAGTCCACTTGTATTAATTTCTCTTGAATATCTTTGAACTTTGATATCCTTCCCATATGTTTAGTCCTGAATATCGATTGTACCCTCCCATAGGCTTACTGGGAGTTGGTAATCTTAGTGGCCTTTCCTAGGTACCTACAGAGTTGATTGCGGGGGGATTCCCTTGGTACCTAGAGAAAATGTTGTATCACACTCTTAGTACCCTTGGATGGTGATCTGGCTAAAGCGAGGGTTTCTTGCACCAATAATGGATGTTATGTGGAGGCTAGGGAAACTGCTTCTCATTTCTTCATTGGCAGCTTGATATCTTGTCTTCGAAAGATCCTTGAGCCTATTGTTTCTTGGTTGATTTATTTTAGTTTTCATAGGAGTGTGTTTATTTGAATTTCATAGTTGGCCTTAGGTTCATATCCTTCAAAATATACAAGGTATGGAACCTGATGTTTAGAAAACTCAACACAATATTTGTTACAAAGAAATGATCACAGATCACACTTCTGAAATTGGGAGCATCACTCTTGGAGGTGGTTAACATGTTGAAGAATTTTTCACAAACTTCATAGAAATCCTTGCATCATATGTGAATCCTCTTTTTAATGATCCACTTGTCCTACCACTCACTGATCCACCATCTACGATATATTTCGATGCCTATTCCTCTTACTAATTACTGTTGGTTTCAACCACTACACCGTCTTTTGGCATGAACCCAAGGTTTTTTTTTCCTGAAAGACTTGGGAATTCATATTTTTCCACAACTCCCATAGTTGATACTATTGGTGATTCTTCTTTACTGTAAAGTTCGGTGACCCAGGTAACCTTGAAACAACCACTTGCACATACAAATCCCTTCGCACATGATTCAAGTAATATTCTTGCTTCACTTTTTCCCGACATGCACACACCAAGTTCCATACTTGGTTGTTCCATCGGTAAAATGGTCGGAGGTCAAGTCGTTCACATAACCATGGTCGCACAAGTTACTCATCCTACATATCATACATTGTATATTATTACACCCTACATTAGAGGTCAATTTTCAATGGGAGGCCAACCTTCAGCTGGGGGAAAACCTTTAGTTGCAGGGAAACATTTTACTGGGGGGAAACCTACATGGTTTCAAAATCAACAAGCCTAGGGGGAAACCACTCCTACAAGTCCTTATATCCCTACTACCACTAGTATGTATCTTTTAAATCCATATCCAGGAGTTATGAATCATTTATGGGCTCAACCCAATCCAACAAGCATTCCTTCACGAGGAGTTTTTCCCTATAAATCAGTAAACCCCATGATTCTGACGCAACAATTGATTCCACCACCATACATAGGGGGACCATTAAGTCAATCTCATTATGTAGGTGGCCCATCCATTCCATCATATTAAATGTGTGTAAAATCAAGACAACCACCTTACATGGATGGACAACCTCGAAAACAAAATTATATGGGAGGACCATCTAGTTTTGTCATCTTGATACAACATGGATATGGTCCTACTGGTATTCCCATGCAATATGGATATCACCAATATTCGTAGCCTAAATGAAAAATTGCGTTCTTGGATATGTTGGATCTTCCATATCTTTTGCGTTTAACAAACGATCCCATCCTTCATGCCTCAGTTTGGCCCACCATCCCTGCCAAATTACCATTCGACATTCAGAAATTTGACGAAAAACATGGGGAAGATACTAACAATCATATTATGACTTTCCATTTATGGTGTTCTTCCAACTCTTTGATGGATGATTCCATCCATATTATACTTTTTCAAATAACACTTACATGTGAAACATCGAAATGGTATATCAAGCTATAGCATAACTACTTTGTCAACTTTAATTCTCTTACCATCGACTTTCTAACGCACTTTCAGTTTCCTATATGGTATGATATTGATAAAACAAAATTGATATCACTCTGAAAATCCACTTCCACTAACATATTCGATAATATTCATGAGTGGATAAGGTGGAGACAGTTGATTAAAGTTCCCATTCTACACCAACTCCTCGCGGATTGGATTACAAAGTCTCTCTTTCCTCTCATTTCCCATGATTTTTCTATGGGAAACATTGTTACTGAGGAGCAGGCTATCAGCCATGCGAAATATTTTGATTTGGTTTATTCCTAGTCTGACACACTTTACGATATGATCCATCACACTCCTCGTCCATCGAACGATCCATCAAGACCTGCTCTGGAACTTATTTTCATTTCAAACACCAACACTATTTATGATCCTACTCAAACCTCTGAGGTGAATGCGGTCCAATCTACTTCATCTTCACAACCAAGAGGTAAGAAGAAATTAAATACTAGAAATCTTTTAACAAGAAGGATAATCCTAAGACTTCTGATACTCAACTGACTATTTAACCTAAATCTCCTTGTATGATTTGTGAGGAATAACACTACATGAAATACTTCCATCATCGTAAGGCTATGACTAAATATCTAAAGGGTACCTCCCAACAGGTTTAGTGACAACATTTTGTTGCTCAAAATCCTTCCCCTCCAGAAGGGTGAAATGCAGGTCGTTCCCACCATGGGGATGCTTCCACAAGCACCTCCGATGTGTACATGTTTAAGACAATTAATGTCATGACTTGAGAAAATATCTATGGAACTCCTCCAAGTGATCAAACTAAAGGTAAGGTTGTTTATCAACCCTCTTGTTCCACTCCTCCTCCATTTTCCATTCCTCTTCAAATTGAGAATCCAATCTCTAATGTAGTGTTTCACTTGCTCAAGAGCATAATTCAAAAGGTTACATTTAATCCCAATGACCACATTGACCAAAATTACAACATTGTTGAAGATTTGGTGCAAGATCCTTGTGCTATTTCATCCCTTGAAGTTCTACAACATTGTCCAAGACATCGTAGAACCTTGTCATCAGCCATTGGCACCATGGATCCTGAGGAGTTGAACCTGATTAGGATTAATCTATATTATTTTAAGGAGAGGTTCTCCCACCACTTAGCATCCCAAATTCAAGTTTTGGTTGGCGGAAAGAAAATCCATCACACTATTTTGGATGAGGGATCCTCCATTTATGTCATGTCTTTGCCTTGTTGGAGAGCCCTTGGTTCTCCTACACTTACCTAGTCTCCTACCACCTTTAAATTGTTTGATGGACATGGTTTCTAACCTCACAGACTCTTACAATATTTCACTATAACATTGAAGGATAAGATTGTTTTGGTTGATATCGAAGTGTCCAGTGCACCTTTGAATTGTAATTTGTTACTTGGTCATACTTGGTTCTATGTGATGACTGTCATCTCATCTTCATTGTTTCATATCTTACAATTTCCCCATCAAGGAAAAATTATCATTGTTGACAAACTTGACTATACAACTCTAGATCTCCACAATGCTGCAATCAATAATGTCCCTTTTCTAGGACATAATAGTTTTGAGAGTATAGGAGTAGGTATCCTTAAGGATTTCTCGCTCATGGGGGTTTTTCCTTTTCCTCCTCCTGTCATCACCAATGTTTCCACATTAAACATGATTTTGAATCAAGTGGGACAATCCTTAGAATTATCTGATCCTTTGGTAGTACCTGGTGTTGCACCTCTTTCTCCACCTTAGTGAGAAAAATAGAGGTGCTTGCAAGTTCAGTTGGGTTTGTTGAGTAGGACAACTGCAAGGAAAAGGGTTAGAAAAAGAAATATAAAACAACAACTAAGAATTAAACTAATAAATAAAACAACAACTAAATTTATAAACATAGGGACATAAGGAAAAAATAAACAATGAGACCTATGTCACCAATGATAAGGCTGATATTAGTGAAAGAAAACACCGAGAAGCAAGGGGACAAGGAGTCCCTTCTTCCTCCAAGGGAGGGATCTTGGACCCCCACAAGTAAGCTCTTCTTACAACTTTGAAAAGGAAAATGAAAATGGTGAAATAATTCTTTGGTAATCCACTCAAGGGGTGATATGGATTTCCCAAAGCAATGATGCAAGTATACTCTTGGCAAGGATAGAAGAGTCCTCAAGAGAATAGTGGCAGCATAACTTTTCTAAGAAATTCCTTGAAAAATGAAGTGTATCCATGGCCTTTTATAGCATTCCTTTGAGCTATTGTTCAACTAGTTTGTAGTGTGTAAAGACGCTAATTAGGGCATTTCTAGGTCTTTGACCAGCCATCTAGTCGAATCTAGTCCATATTTGAGTGTCAAATCAACTTGGAAGCTGAACTAGAAGTGGGTGGGAGGCCGACCACTCTCATAAATGCGTTGTTTCTCAGGTGCATGGCTTTTTACGATAACAGTCGTGCATCATGCGCATGTGCGTGAATCTTTCATTTTTGTCTCGCGCATGTGCACTTGCACCTAGTGTCTTCATAGCACCCTTCAATTTTTGTGCTATTTGTATATTTTTTGACCCTTTATGAATCATTTTGTGTTAATTCAGGTCCATGGATGACTTCATAACTATTTGACAATGTTGAATTCTTGTAACCATTTGGGGATGAAATTTCAGTGATAACAGATGCCCCCTGATGGATGAGGTTAGGAGCATACGTATAGCCGAAATCCATCAATGTTTCTTCTACTGAGAGTGTTGTGTTGTAAGAAAGAACAATAGTGGGATCGTCCAGAGTGATCCATTGGAGGGAAAAAGGAACCGGTAGAACCCAACCTTCCATGAAGTGTGTAAAAAATAAACTGTGTACAAACGAGGCGGGCATGCCCCATGCTCATCTCATGTAACTCAAAAAGAGGAATGAAGTGTTGGTGTAGACAACTACAGTGCCCTCGGGGGAGATCGTGATAAAGGTAGAAGAAAATTCTTCAGATGAACATACTCTGAATAGTAGGTAGTGACAGTTGTAAGAAGTATCACGGATTCTGTATGCATTGATAGCCCAACCAAGTTTAGAGGTCTTCATCAAGTAAGAGAACTAACTGCAATAGTCGCAAAGTAATACCCACCATAACATGAGAAAGTGTGGACGTTGAATTTTATGGGGGTCAATGACAACAGGGAGCAATTTTGGTTCTCCCTGTGTCGTCTGAGATCTCTCATTGGATGGGTAATGAGAATCAAGATACTGTCGCCCTTCTGGAAAACTGTGATGATGTCGACAAAAAGGGGGATGTGAATCCCAGAAAAAAATGGCTTTATGAAATCTACTAGGTGAGGTTAGGAAGTGGAGGAGGTACATGGATGAAGTCAAGATGTAGGAAGACTCAGGACTTCCCTTGGTTGGAGTATATGTGAGATAAAAGTGGCTACAACTGTTCAACGAGGTCGAGTGTCAGGGGGACAACAAAACAGGGGATAAGTTGTGCCAGAGGCGGGACAAAGTGAATAAACTTAGAGGGAAGAGATAGGTGGCCTGTGGGGTACTCTGAAGATATGGACGATGTTGTCAATGGTAAATGATAAGTAGTGCCCCAACCAAGGGTGACATGGGTTGTGTTTTTCCAAAAAAAAAAAGGGAATAATGTCGCCAAAGGTGATGACGAAAAGGTAATGTAAATGCTGGAAACAAAGGTGTTTGTACAATAAATAAAGAATAATTTTGGGATAAGTGTACGAATACAGAAACGAGTGCCCCAATGTGATATGGTTGGCCTGGGTAGGGCACAATTTTCTCGGAGAACTGGTGGAGGGTGGGGGCCCCATGGGTGGGTTTCGGGTGGGTTTCTATATGAGGTAAGTGAAACAAAGGGAAATTAGAAAATGGGCAAACTGATTGCCAATGAAATGGAGGGTTCATGATATTGCGAAGGTGTAGTCCAAAAATAGAACCATGAAGAGATCATCTGAGAGTCTGTTGGGAAAGCTAGTAAAATGAGGAGAAGGACTATGTGGTTGATTCACGACATGATGTAAGACTATTGGGACTTCCATCCCTAAAGGGTTTTGGAAAACAACATCAGTGTCAAAAGTGAAAAAGGGAGCTATGAATGGGACAACTCATGTGGGTAAGAGTGCTACCGGGTGACAGTACTGAAGATGCAAATGGAGGTGTTGGTACTGTAGAGCTGGAAATGGGAATCCTAGAGGCAAATGTCAGAGGGTGTGACTGCAAATGTAAGTGAGATTTAGAGGGAATGACTACATGCCAGTGTTGAGTATATACCTGAAGGGGTTGTGTTGATGTATGATGACCAAGTACCTACACACATGAAAAGCAAATACCCAACGTGAAAAATATCTGAAGAGAATCGAATATATGAGCATGTCTTTGATAATTTTGAATATGCTCATGCGTACCTAATCAAGGTATGAAAAATGGCATCCTAGGGGCTCAGGATGAAAAGAGGCCCAGGACTGTCATGATGTAGATGACGGGATGCTAATCCCATGGCTGAAGATGAATCGAGAAATGGATGCCCGGAGCTCCCAAAATGGTGAGTGAAATTTTGGCGAAAAGGCCTATATATAGTTGTAGGGCCCACATTGCCACCTCCTTTGTACTTGCTGCTATAGCGACTGGATGAGAAGTATTTAGAGGAGATTTGGAGATTTTGGGAGGATGAGGCATCTGATCGAGGACCAACAAGCTTCAGGTTAGTGATTTGATCATCCTGCATAAAATTAGGGTTTCCTTTTTGGGAAAGGGGTTGTACAGAGGGTCGTACAGGAGTTTTTATGAGTGTGGACCCCACGTGTGCGGGCAATCCGGTAGTAGGCATGCACACGTGCACGCCTACCCAATGGATAGACATGCATGGGGGCACTTGTAAGAGGGAAAAGGGCATGCACTATGTGCACACCTATCGGTTGGACAGTTGCACATGTGTGTGCGACTGTGTATTGGACAGGCGTGCTCTAGAGCGTACCTGTAAGTTGAGCAGGCACGCATGTGTGTGCACCTAAAGGATGGATAGGCATGCTTGAGAGCACACCTGTGTAGTGAACAGGTGTGCATACGTGCATGCCTATGGAGTGAACAGGCGCGCACATGTGCGCACCTGTGGGTTAAAAAGTTGTGCCTTAGAGGCAAGGTTGATGGGTGTAAAACTTATTTTTTTGATGTTGTTGATGGTCCATGTGGCTGACTTAGGACTGTTTTATGTGGTTGTAGGTGAGCTTTGTGCACAATGTCGGTTGGTTGGTGAGACTAGGATTGGTCCCAGCTGCGAGACGCCATGGCTATTGAGGAGCCAGGTGTATGTGTGACTTTGGCAGCCTGTGGGCTGCTAGAGTTCTTTGAGTGCCCATTGATATGGGTGCAGGAGTATCTCCTGCAGTTTCTTATCTGGATGTGGAGTCCGGACCTGCATTGCTTCATAGTGCAGGGAGAGTAGATTGCCTTCACTGTGGTGGAGGATGTGTACTTTTTGACTGGGCTCCCATTTCGGGTAATGCCCCTATCGGCGAAGCCAGTGTTACCGAGGGATGTGATGCTAGCGACAATTGGCCGAAGATACTATTTGAGGCTAAACTTTATGTTCGACACTGTCATGAGCATTGGGGTGATGGATGCCCTTGTGTATCACTGCATAGTAGTGATGATTGTGAGATTTTATGGGTCTCTGGCGATGTAGCGGATCAGTGGTGGCCAACTGATTGTGATGGAGAGAGTGTTGGATGGTGAGCACTTCGCCTAGGGGCTTACGCTGCATGCGAGGATGGTAGGGCAGCTGGACCACTGTCGGTCTATGGATACTAGAGAGTTTGCCTTCGGGTCCATCCTAGTGGCCTAGTTTATGGAGAGGGTGCCTATGTTGCACCCAAGGATTTTATTGGGTGCGTCTGGGGTGCAAGAGCCGTGACTAAAGCGGTGGTTGACTATTTTGCTTCATCATGGTGGTGGCGAGGGCGGCCACCTCTTTACTGCTGAGGTGATGCAGGTGTGTCGGTAGATGCCGCAGGTGATATTACAGTACCCCTATGCTGGGGTTGACTTCCGGGAGGATCCGGACATGGTGCTACCTCTAGGGGAGGTGTTTGACCATTGAGGTATGTTGATGATGTTGATATATATCTTTTTTGTTTGAGATAGCATGACATATGTATATGATATAGATGTTGATACTATCTATTACTTGTTTGTATGTGTAGATGTGGCACCTCGCGGGCGCGAGGTGGAGTTGCAGAGAGCGCCAGCTCGTCAGGAGCTGGAGAGACCGCCACAGGGAGGGCTGCGTGTTGGAGAGAGACGTCGGTGTGAGGACGTCATAGCATGACCAACTGATCTGGAGAGAGCAACAAGGAGATGTCGGTTTGATGACCCTAGTGCTGGGCCATCACATGCTCCTCTGGTAGAAGCCAGAGTAGATTTTGAGGACACACGTCATCGCCTGAAGGTTGTGTTACAGGACATTCTTGAGGGCATGTGTTCATGCATCCAAGATGAGGGTATCCTAGAGCAGTGTGTGGGGATTCCGTCACCATGGCAGGCCGTGGTATGATGGGCAACAGTAGCTAGTTCTACGATGACCAGATGACTACCTCCAGGGTAGGAGGGACCAGTAGAGGATGGTCTACCACCGCCTGAGGGAGGGGTAGGCGGTGGTGCTCTAGAGGCACGATGAGTTGTTCTCTATGTATTTATGTATTTTTGTATATAGGCTGGTGAGCCTATTTTGTATCGAGGTGCTTCACTAGCCCGTGGATATTTGTATTTTTGTATGTAAACATTGGGATGACACTGTGGACCTTTCGATATATACATGAGTATGCATTTTGAGATCTATGTGGTGTTTACATGTGTTTTATTAATGTATTGATGATGTCTAATCTATATATGCTATGACAGGTTGTTGATATGTTTATGTATGTGTAGAGGTAGGTTGATGTGATATATGCCAGTCTAACACAATATTAGCTAGGTTATCTATAATTTGATTCATTTGCCTTGGAATATGTGTAAATGTAATGGAATCAAAATGTCGAGATAAAAGTCTAACCTGCAGGTATTTGCGAAAGAGGCAAGGATCACGTACGTGGTACACATTGTTGAGCTAGAGAACGACTAGTTGAGAGTCGAGGAAGACGCTAAGGTGACGAATACGATGATGTTGGGCATCGGCCAGAAGGCCAATGACGGTAGTGTATTTGTCTTGGTTTTTGGTCATTGAACCCAAACATATGTTGCTCGAATGGAGCATTTCATGTGAGCAGGTGTAGAGAGCCCAAGTGACCGAAGCAAGATTTTGTGTCCAACGACTAGTGTCATCGACGTAACCAATGTGGTAGGCTGGTGGGGGAAGCATCTGTCAATAGCACAAATGAGAGTTTAAACGTGAGGGAGGGAAAAAAGATTAAAAACACTATAAAAGAAATAACCTAAAGTAGAATGACTATGTTTAAGCATAAAATTTCTTTAAATACAACCCGTTGACAGGTTCTTTGAGAGAGAGGCCTTCGGGAGAGGCCAGGATGTATGCACCTTTGGTGAGGCAATGTTGGATAATGTATGGGCCATGCCATAGTGACTTAAATTTTCCATGGCTGAAGGTATCATCAGCGATATCGTAAGCCAGGATGAGGTCGCCTTCGCGAAATGAGAAAAGGTTGAAATTTTGATCAAAGGTAGCCTTTGATCATTTTTCAGCTGCCTCATTATTCTGTAATGAAGATCGACGATCCTCATCCAGAGACTCTAAGTTCATCAAGCGCTGCTCCATTGGAGCAGTGTTGGGTAATAGCTCAATTGCAGTTCGTAAAGTGGGAACTTCACACTCGATGGGAAGAGTGGCCTCAACCCCATGGACTAGATGAAATGGTGTGAAACCAATAGCTATTTTCACAGCCGTACAGTAAGCCCATAGAGCGAAAAATAACATATGATGCCAATTGGTCTTATGTTTATTAACTGTGCACTATAACATGGTATTGAGGACCTTGTTAACTGCTTCAACCTGTACATTAGACTGAGGCTAATATGGTGAGGCAAACTCGTGAGAGAATCCTAACCGAGATGAGAGTTCGATGAAAATCTCATTCTTGAAGTGTTTCCCATGATCGGAAACAAGTTGGAGTGGTACTCCAAAGTGAGATATGACATGGTTAAAGAAAAAACGCGTTGCGGTGTCAGCGGTGTTGTTGAAGGTTGGCATATCTTCTGCCCATTTGGTGAAGTAATCGACTACGACAACAATGTATTTGTGACCATTGCTAGAGGGGGGATTACAAGTCATGAAGTCAATGCCCCATTTACAAAAACTGCTGGCAGTGATGACTGGATGAAGAAGAGTAGGTGGTGCTTAGGCTTTGTTGGTGTAAAGCTGACATTGCTCACATTGTTTCATGGTGTGAATGCAATCATGAAACAAGGTAGGCCAAAAGTAACCTTCTCGGATAATCTTCTAGGTAGTGGATATTCCAAAAATATGGCCCCCACATGCGCCATTGTGGCAGTCGTTCAAGACTCTATCAGCATAGTCAATGGTCAGGCATTGACAACGAATGGTGTCGACTCCTCGCCGATATAGGATGACTCCAATGAGGAGGTAGCGGGTGGCCTGATAGAGAATCTGACGATGATCATCTCGTGAAAGGTAGTTACTGAACTTTTGAGTTCAGAGGTAGACGAGGAGGTTGTCGTACTAAGGATCATCCAAAGTGATGTAAAAGAGGTGTTCGTCGAGAAAGTTGGTATTGACGGGGGCACTAGTGGTGTCAAAGGGGAGGGTCGTGACAAGTTCAGCAAGAACGAGGGATTTCTTGCTCTTGGGTGTTGAGAATTCAAGATCATACCCCTGAAGGATAACGATCCATCGAGCAAATTTTTTGTTAATTTGTCGACAACTGAGAGAGTATTGCATCGGGTTGGAATCTACGACAACCTTAGTTGTGTGAAGCAGAATGTAGTGATGCAGTTTCTGGACTATGAGGATGACTACAAGAGCTATTTTATCTTTGTGTTTATACTTCATGGGTGGCCTTGAGAGGTATTTACTAATGTAATAAATGACATGTTCATGATTGTCATCACCTAGCTGCACGAGACCTCATGTGACTGAAACAGTTGTTGCTGATACGTAGAGTATATAGTCATGATTGTAGTCAGGTGCACTGATTAAAGGGGCATTGGAGAGCACTAGTTTAAGATCATCAAATGACTATTGGGCATGTTCATCCTAGTGAAATGGGATGTCATGACGTAGTAAGCAAAGGAAACCATGTGCACGAATGGCATAGTCTGGGACAAATCGTCATAGAAAGTTAGCTTTGCCTTGTAGGCTCTGAAGTTGACGTAAATTCCAGGGAGGTGGAATTTCGGTGATAGATTGGACTTTGAGGGGGTCCACGGTAATACTACTTTGGGAAATGATGAAGCCGAGGAGGCACCCTATGGTGACATAGAAAATGCACTTGAGGGGATTCAAGCGGATGTTGTACTGACGACACTGTTGGAAGATGATTCGAAAATCATCAAGATGTTGGGTGAGTTTCTTGGATCGAGCTATGAGATCGTCCAAGTATGTGAGGATGATATGAGACAGATCGTGAAAGATGTATGTCATAGCCCATTGGAAAGTTGCACCATCATTCTTTAAGCCAAAAGGCATGACACGATATGAAAAAGTACCCCAAGGGGTAGTGAATGCGGTTTTGTATTGATTGGCTGGGTGAATTTGAATTTGATTATAACCAGAGAACCCATCCATGAAGGATAGAGCCTTGTGGCCTGCGCAGTCATTGATAATTTGATCGATGAAAGGTGTTGGAAAGTTGTCTTTGGGACACGTGTGATTGAGATCACAAAATTCCGTGCAGATGCATATAGTGCCCTACTTTTTGTTAAGGGGTACAGGGTTTGAAACCCATGATGTATAGGCGATGGGGTAAATGAACCCGGCAGTGTGTAATTTGTCAATTTCACCTTTGATGGCTACTGCTTTGGATGGGTGCAGAGGTCATTGTTTTTGAAAAATTGGTGTAATGTCGGGCCAGGTGTCGATGCGATGTTCGACGATAGAGGGATCAAGGCCAGGCATTTCCGTGTATGACCAGGCAAAAATATCTCGATATTCCTGGAAGAGGGCTCTATAGATGGTGATTTCTTGAGGAGTGCAAGCAGCTCCAATGGTAATTTCCTCGATGATGCCATTTTTTTATGGAAATGTCGATTATAATGGTCGAGGAAATGTTGGCCATGTTGCCTTCTTCAAAAGCATCAGGGGCAACAATGGGGTTCTTGAACCAGTTGATAGGCCCTGAGGGGATAAAATCTTTGGTTTTGACCGCATAGATGGGATGTTTCTTAGGAGGCATGGAGGCTTCCTGTGGAAAGAAGAGTGCGCGGTGGTGTAGTGCATCCCATGGGTAGTCAAGGTTGCTTAACTCTTCAAGTATTTCCTTGTCACAGTGGAAGTGACACGAATAAAAGGGGTCATGAAGAGTGATATCGGTGACTGTTGTTGTGTGGTTTCCCCCTAGTGATGAAGAAGCAGGTGGAACAACGCAAGGAGATGGTGATGGTTCACTTGACATGAACCAAATATTGAAGTACTGAGGAGTACCCATGGCAGTTGGGTGTAAAATATCCATAGGGGAATGAGTGGGAGAGTTGGGGGGATTGGGGGGTGAATCCTCAGATAAGTCATGTAAGAAATATGGAGGCATTGGAAGGGCCTTGGGTTCAAGAGAAATGACATGAAGAACCTCTAGTGACGAGATGAGGTCAACTATTGACTCTGTGGGTCTGTGAAGAAAAGTCAATTGGTGTTGCCTGTATTCAATGATCATAAGACACTCGTATGTAGAGTGATCTAATGATTCACATAGAGATCAAGGGAATCTCATATGCTCATTGAATGAAGTGGTGACATAACGGATGTCAGTGATGTTTGGTAAGGATGATGTAGTGGTACTGGGGTTGCTCTAGAAGCTTTAACATACTGCGGCTAATGTCTACCGAAAGTGTGGTAGTGCTGGGAAATGGTGGGTATAATGGCCATATTCGAAACATATAGCAAAAGTGAATTTGGTTCACAACCCTTTACTACTGGAATGGGGGGTGGTAGTGGCAGTACTGGCTATAGTGGTGAGTGTTGGGGGAGTTTGATTGAGTGGAATCAAATTCCATAACTCTAGTAGAGATGGGCAGTTGTTGGTTTGTTGTCTATATTTCTCACATAGTGCGCAAGGAGGTTGGACTCACGGAGGAAGTGGAGTTGTGGGCTCCTTCCTCTTTCTCCTGCCCCCAGCTGTGGCATGGGGGTTAGTGAGTGGGGGTGTAGAGGGTATGGTGGGATTAAGTATGGGAATCATCATTGGGATTCCCTCTATTTGGGGGGGTAGGGATGGTTGAGGGACCATCTCTGGTGGATGTAAATACCAAACTGGAATCACTAACACCATATTAGGGAGCGTAAGAATTGTGGCTACCTGGAAAGATTTGATGCCCAGTGGAGGGTAAAATAAGGGGATTTGAGTGATGTCTTGGGGAACTATCTCCCAAACTGGGATATGTCCTTAGGGAGAAGTGAAATCATGGACTGGTGGGGTCGACGAGTTCGCAGGAGGCTCTCGAAGGGAAAGTTCTGCGATTAGTAGGACGTCAGATATGATAGAAGCCTCCTGAGGATGGAGGGTATCCTCTGTGTGAGTTTCGTTAGATGATACGACACATACTTGATTGGAAGGATGAAGGAGTGGTGGTGCTCCATGGTAAGTGCCTAACAATGATGGATCTTTAAAAATTCCAGGACCCATGTCGATGAGTGGGTATGTTTCATGACTCGTGTGGATGATAGGGAGAATGTTATCGATGTTGGCAAATGGGTTAGGCTCATAATGTGAGACTTGGTCAATGGTAATGATCTTCCGATTGTGGGGGGACATCATTGTTTGAAAGATGGAAGAGGCAACTACCTTCATAGAGTACATGTAGCTACGACCAAACAGGATATTATAATCGAGTGGGGCATCGATAACTTCGATGTCGATGAGAATAGTCTTGCCCCCGAGTTCGATGGGGACATTTTGGAAGAGCCCTTTAGGAGACGATGGTTATCTGTCATAAGCTTGTAAGGTAATGGAAGAGGGTATGAGTTCGGGGGAATCAAGTTTCTGCCATAAATATTTGGACATGATGCATGTAGATGCACCTTCATTGATGATACATCGATGAACTATGATGTTCCATATTTTTACTATGATTTGAAAAGTGATCAAGGTTGGAAGGTGAGGTTTTCCACTGTCGAGATCAAATGTAATGAGTCGAGTATCTGCGGGGTCGATTTCCCCCAAGGTGGAAAGTAAATATTTCCGCTAAGTGGGACAAGTTTGAAGGACTTCTAATACTGACATGGTAGCCGAGGATTGTTCTAAGTCATCAACCAAACTATAATTATGAGCATCCCTAGACTATGGGTTGTGGACATTCGTGCGTAATGGGATGCGAGGGATGTGAAGAAGTGGCTCTGTATTAGGGCGAGGGATCACCAACGGGGGTCCTGTCATCACAGGTTTGTCTCTGGAGAGATGGGAGGAGACTCAGTAGGTGCATGATACTGACGATTACGTGTTTGCAGAAGGGTTTCTTCCTCACTAGTGAGGAGGATTGTGCGATCTGTTGGATTGTTTGGGTTGAGGTATTGTCCCACTTGAGGTGGGGGATGCTGCGTGTCCTATTGGGTGTTTATCACACCTTGGTGTGGAATAGGATTCTGTAGCATGACAGGGGGGGTTGTTGCACGTATTTTTGTGGTGCTTGCTGAGGGGAAGACAGTGCTGGAGGATGGGGTAGACTGCCTAAGTCTTTCAACTGTTTGAAATCAGTGATTTGGGGGCAATGACGAGTGTAATGACTGAACTCACCACAAAGGGCACAAGGGAAGTTGGTTTTAATAGTATTGTTATTTCTCCCTTGATGCCTATTATTATTTTCTCCCCTGGGGGTTCTGATTCCCTTGGTTCTAGTTGCCCCTAGTAGGTTGGTTTTGTTGGGGTTGGTTCCCACCTTGACCTGGGTTGTTGTTCCTGTTTCGTCCTTTATTTTTGGCATTTTTCGATGGATGGGTCGGATTGTCTATATTTAGCTGTTCAAAATTTTGATATTGTTGAATGGGATAGGGTTGAACAAAACTCAACCTAGCATGAGGATGTGGGGGAGCCATGGGTTGTGGGGGACTAGGAAATGGAAAGTATGGATTCTGTGGGGGTAACGATCTGTAAGGTACATAGGAAGGCATGGTGCTTTTGCTAGTACTATAAGCTGAGGTAGAGGGGGTACCAGAACTCATTTGAATAGGTGGGTGTATGGGGGGTGCCGACGGTGGCCCAGTGATGGGTGGAGGCAAAGTAATAGGGTATGGTTGTTGATAAGGGGGTAGGGGTAATACGAAGTGCCCCCGTATGCCGGTGGGTATTGAGGTGTTCCATACATTGGTGGTTGTTGGGGTTGTGGACCATGGTGAGTGGTGTTACCAATCAGTCTGTCTACTGAGTGAGACATCCCAGGTTTGTCTTGGCCAAATGGAATAGGTTTTAGGAGATCAGGAAGTACAGTGTATAAGTACCCTGACTGTGCATAGATGAGGTCATACTGTTGAGCCTTACTGATGGCTTCCTCTTCAGATTGAGGGAAGGTGGAAGCTACATCCTTACCGAGGAGAGAGCAAGTGATCTAAGAAACCAGTCAAGACACTATTGTTTGGTGGTTTCTACTTTACACAAACTACATCACCTATGCCACTCGTGAATGTGATCAACGATATGTGTGGTTGAGGTTTGTTTGAAATTAGAGAGTAGTTCTAGACCATTTTCGTGGAGGATTGGTAATTGGAAGAAGGTCAAAAATGATTTGGCCAAGGATTCAAAAGTCACATGGGACACTGATTTTTCATCTACATACCATTTGGCCGATGGGCCAGTGAGTGTTCTTTGAAA
This sequence comes from Picea abies, assembly GCA_900067695.1. Taxonomy (NCBI): domain Eukaryota; kingdom Viridiplantae; phylum Streptophyta; class Pinopsida; order Pinales; family Pinaceae; genus Picea; species Picea abies. Next base: position 16,389 of record CBVK0103103026.1, read on the forward strand.
TAATCGCAGTTTGATGGAATTATCCATAATGATATTGGAAGAGCACCATAGGTGAAAAGTCATGACGTGGTTGGCAGGGTCATCTCCTACCTTCCCTTCAAACTTGGCTATGTCTGAAGGTAGTTTGGTGGGAATTGTAGGCCATGTGGGGTCATGTAATATAGGATCATTGGTGAGTTTGTTTAGATATAGTATGTTGAGAGAGGCCAAATATGGCATCTTTAGTGGGGGGGGAGGATTAGCTCCAGCCATGGTGTAAGTGTGTTGTGAACCTGACCCTCGAGGGGGGCTAGGTGGGTTGGTACTTCCCCTTTGAGAGGAAGTTGGTCC
>CBVK0103103043.1:0-21126 GCA_900067695.1 Picea abies
TGGGGCTTCTAGATGACATATGAGGGTCCTCCAACTTCATAAGGCCATCAATCTCAAACCATGAGGAGTATGCGACATTCCACATACCACCATAAATGTAATGACATGTAATCTCCATATAGAATATTATTACTTTCAAATATAGAAAAAACCATACCGTTACCGATCAAACAAACTTGGGTCCATTACCCAAACCTGGGTTCTCCAACTTCACATGGTCATAACTCTCTAACCGTGAAGAGTTATGTGACCTTCTACATACCACCAAAAATGGCATGAAAATAACTATCCATCTAGGATAGTTTCCTTGACAAATTCAATGTCATTCATCTCATTATTCCACAATTCAACATGGGTTCTCTTACTCCACAAAGCGTCTTGCCCTGAGGGCCTTAACCATAAGTGGACTACTTTGGAGTTAATACATATTTACTTCTTATCAACCATGAAAAATTAATAATGAGTCATATTTACATCAAGCAATATTTGTTCCATTACCCAAACCTTTGTGCTATGGGGATTTCTTCAAGGGATGACATTAATGAAAACCAACCTTAATCAACAGTTCGAACACATTGCCATTGATAAACGGAAAACAAAAAAGGTTTTTTCGACTATCAGATACTATCCCTTTCCTCCTTTTTCTTTTCCCATCCATTATGGATTTATGGTTTGATACTTAGTCATCTTTCTATGATGGCCATTTGCAGGGTTCGTGGGATGACATATCTTCATCTCCATCTGTATATTCACATGAAAAATCCGACTAACAACTGTTCCTTTCCATACCTAGGAAATTTTATGGTCGCGATTGCCAGGTCGGTGCATACGAACTGGTATTTTCTTCTTCCCTCTCATTATCGATTTCTAAATATATACTTAATGGCTTTTTTATGGTATCGGGTTCCATAGTTGGCAGGCTGACATGTCTTCATCTCCATCTATATCCTCACATGACGGAACCAACCAGTTGTTGCTCCTTTCCATACTTAGCCAATTTTATGGCTACCGCTGCAGGGTCGGTGCTTGCAAACCCAACTGTTTGTCGTTCTTTTATATACATATTGCACTCAAAACATCCGTTATCTACAATTATACTATGGGTTCCTCATATACATTAAATTCATTCAAAGTATCTGTTGTTTCCTTCCATCCCCAACAACTTCACGTCCTTCTTGATATACATCAACAATGCTCTTACTAGTGACAAGTGGACACTGTGGCACGAAAGATACTTCCGTGATCTCCAATTTGTGCCTTAACTTGTGAGAAATCAACTGGGGTTCGAACGCATTTCCATTAATAATCAAACACTATATGTTCTTCTGTGAGATAGTTATTTTTTTCCCCTTCTCTTCTTCCTGTGTATTATCTCTTTCTAGTTATATACTTAGTCGCGTTTCTATGATGGTGGGTTCCAACATTGGCATGTTGACATATCTTCATCTCCATCTATATCCTCGCATGGCGAATTGGACCTCCTGCTATTCCTTTTCATACTTAGTGAATTTTATGCCCACGGTTGTCGAGTTGGCATAATTGAAATCTGTTGCTTTTTGTTCCATCATATACATCTACCACTCAAAATTTTTGTGATCTACAATTCCACTGCGAACTCCTCCATCATTTTTCCCTTTTGTTATTCCCGTGTATTATGGGACTATAAAGTATGAACATGATATTTTATAGAGCATGCATGGCTTCCTCACTCCATACCTAGTGACATTTTGGATCACAGGTTGTCGGGTGGGTGGGCTCAAGATTGGGCCTCCATTATTCTGTGCCCTATAAATAGCACCCAAAATTCCATGATATACAAATTGACAAGTAGACTTGCGGACTGGATAACTCCACATTGCACTTCTATTGTTCTGTGTCCTCCAAATAATGCTTCCAGTTCCATTATATACAAATTGACACATGGAATACAGGCCTGGCAGAGTGGAGATTACCATTGTTTACGCATACTAATCCCTATGAAGTATCTAACAGTATCTAAAAAAATATTTTCAATACTAAATTAGCTCTAGTAGTGACAATTGGACATAGGTACAAAACAATTGGCATCACACCCTCCGCAATATACAAATTGACTATCAGATTCTGAGATCCTCTGTTGTTTCGTGTTACAGATTATGCATTCAAATGTTTGGAGTGATACAATTTGAATGTCGGGGCCTCACGTCTTCTACAGACACCTTGTCGGCCTGTTTTGGATCCTTGTGTTTCTAGGTTCATGAAATGTGCAAATCCAGCATTGGAGGGTTCACATATCTTTATCTCCATCTATATAATCACACGATGAATCCAACTGATCGTTGTTTCTTTCCATACTTGGCCAATTTTATTGCCATGGTTGTCGGGCTGGCATCGATTTCATCTCCATATATATCCTCACATGGAGAATTGAATCGCCCACTGTACCTTTTCATACTTAGTCAATTTTATGCTCTTCGTTGACAAGTTGGTGCAATTGAACTTTGTTCCTTTTTGTTTCGTTATATACATCTTCCACTCAAAATTTTTGTGATCTACAATTCCACTGCAAGCTACTCCGTCCTTTTTCCCTTTTTTTATTCCCATGTATTATGGGACTATAAAGTATGGACATGATATTTTATAGAGCATGTACACATTCTACATTCCATACCTAGAGACATTTTGGATCGTGGGTTCTTAGGCGGGCGGGCTCAAAATTGGGCCTGCATTGTTCTGTGCCCTACAAATAGCACCCAAAATTATGTGATATACAAATTGAAAAGCAGAATGGCTAACTCAACATTACACTTATATTGTTTTGTGTCCTCCAAACACCTCTTCCAGTTCTGTGATATCCATATTGACACATAGAATGTAGGGCTGGTGGGGTGGATATTGCCATTTTTTATGAATTCTAATCTCTATGAAGTATCTAACAGTATCTAAAAAATTATTTTCAATACTAAATTATCTCTTAGTAGTGACAACTGGAAACAAAGGTATGAAGCATTTGGCATCACACCATACGCAATACACAAATTGAATACTAGATTCTAACATCATCTTCTCTTCCATGTTACATATTATGCATTCAAATGTTCAAAACGATACAATTTGAACGTCAGGGACTTGCATCTTCTGCAGACACGTTGTCAGCCTATTTTGGTTCCTCCTGTTGTCAGGTTCATGAAATGTGCAACTCTTGGATATTGTTTTGGGTTGGCATCAAGCTTCGTTGTACCATTGTTCACAAATGTTTCAAAGTATCTGTCACTGCCTCAGTTGGCATCCTACCCTCCACAATATACAAATTGACTACCGGGTTCACATCTTGTACTCAAATTTTTTCGCGATCTACAATTCCACTGCAGACTCCTTTGTCATTTTCCATTTTCTTCCTCCCCCATATTATGTGCCTTTGGTTATATAATTAGTTTCCTTTCTATGATCGCAAGTTCCAACATTGGTGGGATGACATATTTATTTCCATCTATATAATCACATGATGAATCCGACCGACCGCTATTGCTTTCCATACTTAGCCAATTTTATGGCCACGGTTGTCAGGTTGGCAGTTTCGAACTCTGCTTCTTCTTGTTCCGTGATGTACATCTTGCACTCAAAACTTTCGTGATCTACAATTCTACCATGGACTCCTCGAACTCCCAAGCTTCACTCTACCATGGTTCACAAATGTCCTTCCTGATATACATTGGTTATGCTCTTACTAGTGACTCTTACAAGTGACAAATGCACATAGTAATATGAAACAATTCGCATCCACCCCTTCGCAATATAGAAATTGACTACCGGGTTCCAACATCATCTCCTCTTCCATGTTATAGATTATACATTCAAATGTTTCGAATGATACAATTTGAAATTCGGGGCCTCACATCTTCTAGGGAGAGCTTATGACCCTATTTTGGATCCTCCTATTCATGGGTTCATGAAATCTCCAATTCTTAAGCAGTGTTTTGGGTTGGTGCATTCAAACTCTGCTGCTTCTTGTTCCATTATATACATCTTTCACTCAAAATTTCTATGATTTACAATTCCACCGTAGACACTCAAAAGGTTTTGAGACATACAATTTGATCCTCGTGCCCTCACCTTCAACGGTTATACCTTGCAACCCTATTTTGTAGCTGTTTTTTCTCATGCCTACGACCTCCATACTTTCTTACTATGCAATTAGAAACCTTTCATGCTAACAACTGACCATGTAGGAACCATCAACATTTTCGTTAATGGGAGAAACGCTCAAGGATATCTCCCATTATTACATATTAAACCAAGATGTGCGGAGAGTTATTTTGTCCCTTCTAATTGTTCATCTTGAACATGCATCATCGTGTTGGCTTAATCAAGAAATCTACAATGTTTAATCATTCATTGAAATATCTGCCATGTTCAAATTTCTATGTATGCAATTGCTAGTGTTTAATGTTAACAACGCATCATGCAACAACCGTCCAAATTGTCATTAATCAATGAAAGTCTCGAGGACATCTTCCATTCACATGCTTTGGACCAAGATTTGTGCAAGGTTATATTATTCCTTACAACTTTTGATTTCATTCATCATCTGGACAAAGAAACATTTTGGTAGACTTATGGTAGTAGGTCCACAACAGTTTTGTGGAGATATAGTAAATATGTTCGAACATGAGGACCAAAACTTCCAATGGTTCAGGGAATACTTTTACTATTCATCCCATTCCACCTAGAATGAAGTGATTTGGAGCTCTAGAATCTCCCTTGCAGGTTACGTGCCTGAGGTTTTTGACTGCAAGGAGGTGGTCTCTTGGTGCGTTGAAAAATGTATTCCAGGCCAAAGAATTATTCCATTGTGCAACCATTCTCTTGTTTCTTTGTCACCTTAGGTCTTTCGTGAGATGTTAAAATTTTTGGAGCCAACATTGACGTTCAGAGGAGAAGACTGTAAGCAGTTTCTAGAAAAACATGATAACAGGTTGTACATCTTATCTGACTTCCTTAGAGACCTAACAACAATTCCTGCATATATCACAAAGTTGTAGGTAAGTTCCTTTAGAAATCCATTCCGGGAAATTGCTTGGTTGTTTACAAGAATAACGGGACAGGCATCCACAACAAGCATTTCCCATATAATTATTTATATTTTGTATTTCACAGTCAAGGAACAATACATTTTTGATTGGGGGAAGCTAAATTCCATTTATATCTCTTCCCACTTGTCACGATTCAAATAATCAAATAAATTTTATATGTCATCCTACTTGATATTCACAATTATGCATTATTGCCCATTTCCAAAACATTCTCCTTCTGATAAAATAAATTGTGGATTCAACCCAGTACCATTCTAGTACAAGGCCTTGTAGAAACACAAGGACTCCCATTGTTTTTATGAAGTTTTTAATGGCTTTGTCACAGTTTTAAAATATTTATTGTTAGGTAAGGATGCTCTGTGGATGTCTGGCCAGGAAACCAAGTTTTTGAATAGGAAGGGAACACTTGAGAAAAAGGAAAATCACAGTTTCCTCATGGTCTTTGGCCCTAAGGAAAATCCTTCTTTCCTTCCATGCCACATCACAGATAATATGTTTCTTGCAGAAATAACAAGGCAATACTGATGCAGGCACGCGCTTGCAAGCACATCCACTCACAGGATCTTTCCTTCTTTCACATGTCCTGTAGAACTCTCAACAGGTTCTTCTATTTCCTTTTTTGGGAAATTTACACCCACAACAATCTTCGTGTGATCCCCTCTTTGCACTCGAGAGATCGGAAATCGTGACTTCGCAAATCCAATGGTTGAGTGTAGGTCTCTCGAATCCCTGAAACCCGACAACCATTCAATGCTGACCCTTCTTTAACCTCGTCGAGACTTTCCTTATCGCGATTTCGCCACTTGCGATATCAAACAACTTGCTTTACCAACTCCCGACTCTCGATATGCCGAACCCCCGACACACGTGCGAGTTGACTATTCAACGATCCTCCACTCCATCGACATTTCGGAGTTAACAATATCACGAATCCAGATGCTATTGTTTTGGGACTTCTCGCCATGAAACTCTGATAACTTGTGCCACCTGTCCACCACTCTGACCGTTGTGGCCCCACACTATCCCCTTTCCGTCAGGATATCACGTTTCACGATTTTGTGATTTCTGCTACAATGTTTATGGATTTCAACCCACGAAACCCTGATACACAATATATGCATAGATCCAACAACCCTTGTGGCTCGGATCAATGGTCCTACCCTCCTGAGCTTGCAACCTTGTGAAATACTCTATCGTATCCCCCTTGCACCTCTGCGAGATCCAATGGCTCATGAAGATTCACGGATTCTCCTCGAAGAACTCTATCCGTCCGTTCCTCCTGATGAAATATGTGAAATGACTAAGTGTTCCTCTGCGGAACTTGTTCACCTACAGCATAAACTTGCAGCACTTGCTTAGTTCTTCAAGGCATAGCTTCTCTGCACTGTCCTTTAACAAATTTGAAGGCTTTACCTTCTTGAGCTTCTCACAACTCGTAATCTTTCAGAACACTTTACACGCACTCCTTTGAACACAAAAATTCAACCACTTCCAAGGGTTGAATCCTTTCGACCCTGTGCATGCCTGCAGCAGCAGTCCATCGATGTTTTACTCAGGTTCACAACCCTGAACTTAGCTTGGCCTGCGCACTCCTTGCATGAAACCTGTGCTCGACTGCACTATTGAGGAAATGATAAAAAAAGTAAAACTATCTAATCTTCAGAGACACAACCCTGAATCCTTGTCGATGCACTCCTTGCAGACACTTCAACTGCACTCCTTACAGGAAATTTTTCTCAGATAGAGAAACAATTCAAACTCATTCCATCCTCCTTTCAGACTTCAAACTCAACCATGAAATCATATACGCGGCATATAAAGAAAATGTATAACAGGAAGAAAACATTCATGAGCATATTATTTAGCATCAATACACAAAGAAAACATAGAACCATGAATTTGGATCAAACTCTTCTATTAATCAAAATATTTGTACATGGGTGTTCTTACACAGCTCTCTACATGCTCCTCTTCTTCTCAATGCTCAAAATAATGTTATGATACACAATGAGGGTGTCTATATCCCATTTCCCTCTTGAACTCTCAAAAGATGTCTATTATAGAATTAAATTCTGTCTACCTGCATTAACTACTTTAAATTCCTTCTACCTACTAAGGACGAGAGCGAATCACTCAAGGTCCGATTACAATTTACAAGTGCGCTTCATTAAATTGCCACATTTACATTTGCACAACAACTTCAAGAAACTTTCAAAATCTGTGTTGGCGCTTGTCTAGGTGTCTTTCGCCCCGCGCTGGCTCTCTTGATGTGTTGCTGATGCTCCTGCATCATACTCCCTCGCTTGAAAAATTTCATGGGCTCATGTCCATGAGCTCTTGCACAGTCTGTCCATGCTTCTGTATCTCCGCTTCGGTCTCCCAGTTGGCATCTTCAACTGGATTGTTCTTCCACTTGACCAAATACTCAAAGCATTGCTTTCGCCTGGTCCTCTTGCTCACTCTCTTGTCCAGTATGTACCCCATCTGCAACATCTCTGCAACTGGCATCTACTTTTTCCACTAGATCATTGGCTACTCATATCCAGTCTCTGTCTCTTCAACTCTATATGGGTACAAATCCGAGATATTGAATATCACATAAATTATGATCCCATCGGGTAATTCAATCTCATAGGCATTCACCCCAACTTTCTTCAAGACCCTACATGGCCCAATTTTTTTCATCTTCAACTTGTTGTATGTTCCTTTCGAGAACCTTTCTTTCCTCAAATGTGCCAGAACCAGATCACCAACCTCAAATTGAAGTTGTCTGCTATGTTGATTGTCTCTACGCTTATACTCCTGGCTTAAATTTTGCAATCGCTCCTTCACCTGGCTGTGAAGTTCCTTTATCGCCTCTGTGAATTCTTCTTCACTAGTGCTCCAAGTCGCAGTCTGTTATGAATCCCTCAGTTCATAAATTCCTCTCGGTTCCATGCCATAGACAACCTGAAATGGACTTTGCCCTGTGCTTCTATTGACTGAGTTGTTATAAGCAAACTCTACCTATGGTAATATGTTGTCCCACTGGATAAGGTTTTCTGTCACCAAGCTTCTCAGCAAGTCTCCCAGACTTTTGTTTATTACTTCTGTCTGTCCATCCGTCTGAGTATTATAAGCTGAACTAAATTCCAAGTTAGTTCCCATCGTCTTCCATAAGGTCCTCCAAAAATTCACTATGAACTTCGTGTCTCGATCTAAAACAATGCTTCTCGGCACCCCATCAAGTCGAATGACCTCTTTCAAAAATAGGTTCGCGATGTGAGTTGCATCACTGGTGTTTTGACATGGAATGAAGTGTGCCATTTTCGAAAATCTATCCACCACCACAAAGATTGAATCAACACCTCTTTGTGTTCTTGGCAACCCCAATACAGAATCCATGCTAATCACGTCCCACAGCCTCTCTGGTATGGGCAATGGTTGATAGAATCCTTCATTATGCTTCCTTCTCTTCGAATGCTAGCTAATTCTGCATCTGTCTACAAATCTCTTGACATATTCTCGCATTCCCAGCCAAAAATATGACTCGTTCAACTTTGCGAACATCTTGTCATGACCAAAGTGTCCTGCCAATCCTCCATTGTGTTTCTCCTTCAGCAAGTTCTACCCTCATGGAGAATTTCAGAATGCACAGTTGATTACCTCTTAACAGTAATCCTTCCTGGATCATGTAATCTATCCATGGGCTTCTATCCCAAATAATTGGATTCTCAGCTGCTTCATACGCCTCCTTAAAATCCTTATCATCAGTGTACATGTTCCTGAGATCATCAAAACCCAATGTTTTGACTCTAAACTCCTGCAACAACAAACACTTCCTGCTCAAAGCATCAACCACTTTGTTAGCAGTACCAGAAATATGTTTAATCAAAAATGTGAAATTATGCATATACTCAACCCATTTGACATGTTTCTAATTCAACTTCTCCTGTTCAGTCACAAACTACAGTGCATGATTGTCACTGTATAAGACAAACTCTTTCGAGATCAAGTAATGTCTCCATTTCTTCAATGCCTGTATGATAGCATAAAAATCCTTATCATAAGTGGAGTACTTCACTTTCACCTCATTTATATTCTCACTAAAATACGCTATCATCCTGTCTTCCTGACTCAAGACTGCCCCAATTGCAAATCCACTTTCATTGCATTTCACCTGAAATGTCTTCTGGAAATCTGGCAACACCAAAACTGGTTGTTTCGTGATCTTCCTTTTCAACAAACTAAAACTCTTTTCAGCCTCTTCAATCCAGTGAAAAGAATTGTGTCTTTTATTCACCGTATCCATCATTGTTGTGCTAATTCCACTGAAATTTCAGATGAACTTCCAGTAGAAACTAGCCAATCTGTGAAAACTTCTCACCTCGAAAATATTTCTCGGTGATGGCCAATTCTTGATTAATTCCACTTTATCTAGATCCATCCTCAAATCATTTGCCAAAATAACAAATCCCATGTAAATGAGCTTTGTCTTCATGAATGAGGAATTCTTCATATTTATCAATAGCTTCTCCTACTATAATTTTTGCATCAATGTAGCCAAATTCTTCAGATACTCCACCACTATTTTACTGTAAACCAGTATGTCATCCAAATACACAATGACAAATTTTTTGATGAAATCCTTCATAACTTCGTTCATTAATCTCATGAAGGTACTTGGCACATTTGTTAAGCCAAACAACATAACAAGCCATTCATACAACCCCTCGTTGGTTTTGAATGTTGTCTTCCATTCGTCACCTTCTCTCATGCAGATCTGGTGATAACTGCTTTTCAAATCAATATTTGAAAATAACCTTTCTCCGCTCAAGAAATCCATCAAATCATCCATCCTCGACAATGGAAATCTATACATGATGGTTATATTGTTGATTTCCCTTGAGTCAATACACATCATCCAACCTCCATCTTTCTTCGGACTGAGTACTGTTGGAACAACACATGGACTCAAGATTTACCTGACCAAACCTTTGTCCAACAAATCCTAGACTTGCCTCTTAACCTCTTCATTCTCTTGCGGCGCCAATCTGTACGCAACTTTGTTTGGAAAACTGGCTCCTGGTATGAGATCAATGTGATGACTCACACTTCTAATCAGTGGTAACGAACGAGGTAATTCGTCCACTATGATGTCAGCAAACTCTCCCAGCAGTTCCTGAACTTCTCCTGGTAAATCATCCACTCTTGTGCTGGTCAAAACAATCCTCGGTTTCCTGACCACTGTGAACTGTGGATCCTCCTTCTTCTTAACCTCGTTAAGAAGTTCCTTCCCACTCATGAGCGGTACAATGTTTCTTACTTCTAGCTTCACCTCCTTATCCTTAATTGGAAGCAACATGTGTGTCCTCCCATTCCCCTCTAGGGTGTATGTGTTCATCCTCCCATCATGAATCACATTCCTGTCATATTTCCATGGTCTACCAAACAATAGATGACAAACATCCATAGGAATGACATCACACAAGATCTTATCATTATATCCTCCTATCTTGAGTTCAACTAAACATTGTTTAGTGACAGTTACCTGGTATCCTTTTTGTAGCCACGAAACTTTGTATGGGCTTGGATGATCAGTCGTCTCCAGCTCCAGATTTTCTACCATCTCTGTAGATATGAGATTATTCGTGCTACCACTGTATATAATGACCTTTCATACCCTCTCCTTGGTCTTGTAAGCAGTCCTAAAAATTCTGGTCCTTTGGACTGAACTCTCCACCTCTTTCTCGGGTGTCAAAAGGACTTTTTGCATCATGAGCAATCTTTCGCCTTCAGCGTCTTCTGCCTCAACATCCCACCTTTTTTCTTCGGTGATGTGAGCTTCTCCCCCTTCTTTCTTCTTATCTGGACACTCATAATACCTGTGCCCATTCTTTCCACATGTGAAGCATGCGATTACTCCACCTCTTCCTCTTCCTCTACCTCTAGTACAAGGAAAATTATTGTTGTCAACATAATCTCCTCTCTGCTCAATATGTTGCCCTCTCTGTTCAACATAGTGTTTCCCTCGCTGTGAGGTTCCACCTCTCTCTATTCGAGTCTGAGGTTTCTTCCATTCCTCCATGGGCTTCTAGTATTTATCCTGGGCAACTTCTTTGCCTCTGGGCTGACTTCTACCTAGGCCCCTCTGACTCTCCTTTTGGCTCAGCTTCTCTTCAACTTTTAGAGCCATATGATAAGCATCTTCCACCATTTGGATGGTTACCATGCTCATCTCATCCTGGATATGATATCTCAGGCCATTTATGTATCTGGCAACTTTCTCATCATCGCTCTCCCGATGACCTGCTTTGATGTTCAGTTTGTAGAATTCCTTAGTGTATTCTTTCACTGTCATCAGCTTCTGTCTCGGGTTCTACATCCTCCTGAATAGAGTAATTTGATAATCTCTCGGGATTAATTTCTCCTTCATATTCACGATCATTCTATCCCAACTCTTGATCTTTTGCTTTCCCTTGCAGCGTTTGTCAACTTGTAGGTCATCCCACCACAATGCTGCATGTCCTTTCAATCTTGTGACATCATGCCTGACTTTCTTGTCTTATTCGATGTCTTCATAGTCGAAGTATGTGTCCATAGCTCTAATCCAATCTCAAAGCTCTTATGCATCCAAGTTTCCCTCATAAACTGGAATTTCCATCTTTTCTCTTGCACCCATCCTGGAAATAGCTTTGATCAAACATTCGTTTGATGCATCTTCGGTTGCAACTTCTTCTTCCCATTCAGCCTCAATCTCTCTATCAGAATCACTCAGATCCCCGACACCGACTATGCGCCTTTGTGTTGTCTCCATGTCTTCGATTCTAGCTCGTAGATCACGCATTTGTCTCTCCACAACTGGATCTGTCATCTTCCTGCCTCTTCTTCACGAAATTTCCCTATCCTCTTGATCAGGTGACTGTTTATCTCTCCTTGGTGGCATGGCTAATTATCCTCTCTCTGCTACAAAAAGAAAAGAATATTCTTGTGCTCTGATACCACTTGATGCAAGCACACACTCGCAAGCACGTCTGCTCACATGATCTTTCCTTATTTCACACGGCCCGAAGAACTCTCAACAGGTTCTTCTATTTCCTTTTTCAAGAAATTTACAGCCACAACAATCATCATGCGACCCCCTCTTTGCACTCGGGAGATCGGAACTCGTGACTTCGCGAATCCAATGGTAGAGAGTAGGTCTCTCGAATCCTCGAAACCCGACAACCAGTCAACGCTGACCCTTCTTTAACCTCGTCGGGACTTTCCTTATCGTGATTTCACCACTTGCAATATCAAACAACTCACTTTACTGACTCATGACTCCTGATATGCCGAACCCCAATGCACGTGCGAGTTGACTATTCAACGGTCCTCCACTCCATCGACATTTCAGAGTTCGCAATATCACAAATCTAGATGTTATTGTTTCGGGACTTATCGCCACGAAACTCTGATAACTCGTGCCACCTGTCCACCACTCTGACCCTTGTGGCCCCACACTATTCCCTTGTCGTTGGGATATCTCATTTCACGATTTCACGATTTCTGCTACAATTTTTACGGAGTTCAACCCACGAAAGCCCGATACACGATATACGTATAGATCCAATGACCCTTGTGGCTCAGATCAATGGTCCTGCCCTCCTGAGCTTGGAACCCTGTGAAATACTCTGTCGTATCCCCCTTGCACCTCTGTGAGATCCAACGGCTCATGGATATTTGTGGATTCTCCTCAGAGAACTCCATCCATCCGTTCCTCCTGATGAAATCTGTGAAATGACTAAGTGTTCCTCCGCAGAACTTGTCCACCTACAACATAAACTTGTGAAACTTGATTAGTTCTTCAAGGCACAACTTCTCTGCACTATCCTTCAACAAATTCTAAGGCTTTACCTTCCTGAGCTTCTCACAACTCTGAATCTTTCAGAACACTTTGCACGCACTCCTTGCGACAGACATTCAACCAGTTCCAAAGGTTGAATCCTTTCGACCCTGCGAACCCCTGTAGTAGCAGTCCCTCGACGTTTTACTCAGGTTCACAACCCTGAACTTAGCCTGGCCTGCACACTCCTTGAACGACACCTATGATTGACTGCACTATTGAGGAAATGAGAACAAAAGTAAAACTATCCGAGATTCAAAGATGCAACCCTAAATCCTTGTCGACGCACTCCTTGCAGACACTTCAACTACACTCCTTGCAGGAACTTTTTCTTAGATAGAGAAACAATTGAAACTCATTCCATCTTCCTTTCAGACTTCAAACTCAACCATGAAATCATATACGTAACATATAAAGAAAATGTATAACAGGAAGCAAACATTCATGAGCATATTATTTAGCATCAATACACAAAGAAAACATAGAACCATGAATTTGGATCAAACTCTTCTATTAATACAAATATCTATACATGGGTGTTCTTACACATATCTCTGCATGCTCTTCTTCTCAATTCTCATAATAATGTTACAATACACAATGAGGGTGTCTATATCACATTTCCCTCTTGTGCTCTCAAAATATGTCTATTCTAGAATTAAATTCTGTCTACCTACATTAACTACTTTAAATTACTTCTACCTACCAAGGACGAGAGCGAATCGCTCAATGTTCGATTACAATTTACAAGTGTGCTTCATTAAATTGTCACATTTACGTTTGTGCAACAACTTCAAGAAACTTTCAAAATCTATGCTAGTGCTTGTCCAGCTGTCTTTCACCCCGCACTGGCTCGCTTGATGTGTTGGTGATGCTCCTACATCAACCACTGGTTGCATTTTTTTCATGACAAGAAAAAAAAGAAGTTCATTCCTCTTCCCTAGAAATTCAAAGACTTCATGTGCATAAACATCAACACGATTGATGAGTTTTCCACCCATTTCAAGAAATTGAACCTAACATATGCTGAAAGGATAAAAGGGTTCTATCCTAATGGGATTTTTTGAGAACATTTACTGGCAGTTGTCTTTAACACCTCATTTATCCATAGACACCTAACTTGAGACAGGGGCAGTGTTGACAACAATCCTTCTTTTGTTGATTGCAACACAAAGACATTGCAAAGCATGATTGAATTGTACAAATAACATGGAAAATTATCCAGTGAGAAGAGTACTCAGTCCTCTGCCAACACTCCCAAGAGAACACCATCACAGAGCATCACTTCGATGGTCCACCCCAGTAAGAAAGCAACCCAAAAATCTTCGAATGGAGGAGGAGATAAGAACCCTCCTTGCATAAATATTGATAGTTCTCACAAAATTCCACTAACAAAGAAGATAAAAAACAATGCAGGGCAGGCAGAAGAACCCGAAAGTGAAAGTGGGTAGCTGCAACTTGAAATTGAAACTGGGCACATGCAAAAACTTGGGTCATCTGTGGTGGAAATATCTGAGACTGACTTTTTTGATGAAGATGAATCCTTTGTATTCTAGAGCATTGTTTTTGGTAGACAATCTAAAAGTATGGTCATTTAAAGGAGAGATGTAACAAAAAGGAAATGTAAATCTCTCACAAAGATTAACTTTAGGGAAATGCATTCATCCCAAATATCCTCATTTCACCAGGTAATCGGTGAAATTCTTCATGATTCCATTAGAGGAATTGAGACAGAAAATGTTAATCTGAAAGACCACCTGAATGAATTTGAGCAGGATTTTATTGCAACCCTAGAATTTTCCAGTCCAATGGAAAAAATCCTTCCTACTACCACTGTAGCCAAGATGAAATTATCCTCTACCCTCCTTCCATGCTCTAGAGCCCTTGTAGAGAATAACATCAACAAAATAATGAAACTAGTTACTAAAGCCTGGGAAACATCACAAAATTTAGTTTCCTTTGGAAAGAAGGCCAATGATTTCCTGTAATATTTGGAGTTGAATTTAAAAAATGATCAGCGTTTTTGTGAACATGTGCTGGCCCATTTTGCCAACTATGTTGTCAACACATCGGAACTAAAAAGAAGACAAGCGAAATTCCCTTCCCTAAAGAGAACCAAAAAAGTAAAAGCATGCTAACAAAATAAAATTAACAACCTGGAGCTCATTGTCAAATCATGTAAACAAGTCATATTAGAAAAGGAATATTTATTCACAAGCCTGCTCCAAATGGACTTAGCCTAAACTACCAACGAGATTCAAGACCCAAACTTAATTCTCAAATCCTTGTCAATCACCAAAGAAGACATCCAGGAAAAAGTTGATATTTTAAAGGGGTTGTCTTTCGAAAAGTTTTACAACATACTTGAACATCATCTAGATGAGCACAAGCATTGGGTACTGTACTATGCGACACACAATGAATAAATTGAACAAGTTCTGCATAGTATTTCAATGGATCTAAGGAAATTAGAAAATGACCTTTACGACATAGAAATCTAGGATGAAAGCTACATCGAAGAATGGTTCCAATAGAGAATGGACATCCTCATCAAGGAAGGGCAACAACCGGTCGATAGGACTCCACTGACCATCGATGAAAGCAACAAAAATGCATCGGCTCCATAATAAGTCTGTACTGGCATCTTGCTTTCTTTATCAATATAGTTCAAGTCTATGTTGTCATCTTGTTTTCTTTATCAATCCACTTATGACCTCTTTAAATAGAAAAATGTAACCAAAGACTCATAACTTCCAATTTCTTCTTTTCAGGTCTTCCTCTCTACCTTCATGCACTTCTTCTTTCGACATTCATAATTCTTGTACTTATTTCTTTTTATGGTCTGAGGGAGCCCCAATCCCAGTCTATACGACAAACGCATTTAAATTTCCAGAAATATGTAGCAGACATTATTATTTTTGATAAATTCCAAAGAAAACTGATTCGGCAATGCCTTTATTGTATACTAAATTTTGGGTTTCCAGGAAACTTTCTTGTTTGTTCCAAATAAAACTAATTCGGATTTGCTACATTTCTTGTGTCATATTGTATGCTATTTTTTTTGTCTTGAAGGACATTCTTACTATTCTATTGTATGCTAACGTTTTGGGTGTCCAGGAACCTATACTTTGATATATTTTGATTTCTCTTGTATCCAAAATTCTTTTCTTTCAGGCAAACTAATTCGAGAATGCTAACAGACGTTATTAATATTTTATTCTATGTTTTTAAATCCTGATCTAATTTCCAGAGATATGTAACATACATTATTTGTTTTTTATAAATTCCTATAGTCTGCAAGTCCGCTTATAAATTTGTATATCGCGGAACTGCCGATGCTATTTGTATGCAATTGAACAACAGAGGCCCAATTTTGAGTCCGCCAGCCCAAGAACCTGTGATCTAAAAACTGGTTAAGTATGGAGGCTTGCTATATTTTTTGTCTCCTATTCTATGCTAAATTTTTTGTGTTGCATAACGTCATTACTATTCTATTGTATGCTAACTTTTTGGTCATCCAGAATCCTATACATTGATAAATTTCGATTTTTATTCTGTCTAGAACCCTTTGTTTTAAACAAAACTATTTCGGGCATGCTAATTTTTATTTATTTATTCTCCATGAAACTATGTAACATACATTATTATTATTCTATTGTATGCTTTTAAATGTTGATGTAATTTCCAGAGATATGTAACAGACATTATTTATTTTATGATAAGTTTCTATAGTCCACAAGTACGCTTGTCAATTTGTATATTGCAGAACTCTCGGTGCTATTTGTAGGGCATGGAACAACAGAGGCCTATTTTTTAGCCCACCAACTCGAGAACCCACGATCCAAAAACTGGTTAAGTATGGAATGAGGGATCCATGCATGGTCTATAAAATCTCATCCCCATACTTTATAAAAGTGCACATTTTGTATCTATAAAACTAAATATCTACTTTCTAAAATTTCATATATTTCAATTTCTTTTGTTTCGAGCATCCCTTGTTTTAAAGATAGTTAATTTGGGAATGCTAATTTCTTTGTGCTTTGTTCTACGAACCTATGTAACAGACGTTACTATTTTTTTTTTTTTTCTCTCCATGAACATATGTAAAACATATGCAAAGAAACCTAATTTGGCAATGCTATATTTTTTTGGTCCAAGAAAAGCCTTTGTTTTAAAACAAACTAATTCGAGAATGCTATTTTTTTTGTGTTTTTCTCCATCAACCTATGTAACAGATGTTATTACTATTCTATTGTATGATTTTAAATGTTCATGTAATTTCCAGATATATGTAACAAACACTATTAATTTCTAGTAAATTTCTATAGTCCACAACTTCACATGTCATTTTGTATATTGCGAAACTGTCGGTGCTATTTTTAGGGCACGAACCATCAGAGGCCCAATTTTGAGCCTGCGATCCAAAAATTGCCTAAGTATGCAATGAGGGCTCCATGCATGCTATCTAAAATCTCATCCCCATACTTTATAAAAGTACATATTTCGTATGTATAAAACTAAATATCTACTTATAAAACTAGATATTTCGTATGTATAATTTATGCTGTCGAGGAACATCTTATTTAATAAATTTTAATTCGGGAATGCTAATATTTTTGTTTTTTTTCTCCAGGAACCTATGTAACAAACATTATTAATTTCTATTCAATGTTTTTAAATGTTCATGTAATTTCCACATATATGTAACATACATTATTAATTTCTTATAAATTTATATAGTAAGCAACTCCACTTCTCAATTTCTGTATCGCAAAACTATCATTGCTATTTGTAGGGCACAGAACATCAGAGTCCCAATTTTGAGGCTGCCATCTCGAGAACCCGTGATCCAAAAACTCGCTAAGTATGGAATGAGGGCAATCTCATACCCATACTTTATAAAACTACATATTTCATATGTATAAAACTAAATATCTACTTTATAAAATTACATTTTTGGTATGTATAATTTATGTTGTCCACGAAGCTATAATTTCATAAATTTCAATTGTCCAGGAGCCCTTGTTTTAAAGATAACTAATTCGGTAATGCTAAATTTTTTGTGTCCAAGAACCTTTGAAATGTTGATAAATTTTGATATTTTTCAGAAAGAACTAATTCAAGAATACTATGTTCTGCATGCAAACCACATGTATTTCAACTTTCTAGTCACACGTCTGTATTAGGTTGCATTCACTGCCATAACAACCAGAAAAGGACTACGCTTCCATACAACACTTGTTAAATATACAAAAAGGTAAAAAATAATTAACAAAATTGGTGGAGTTAAAAAGAATAAGTGGGAAACAAGATTAAATTAAAAATACTAGAAGAATCGAGAAAATATGATAAATTATTAATTGAACAATCAATTAAATAAATAGATGTTAAGAAAAAGATAAAGAACATTATTTAGAGGAAAAAAATGCATAAGAAATAGAAACATAAAAATAAATTAAAATTATAGCCTTACTAAAATAAAATAAAATAAAATATAATATAATATAATATAATATGATGAAAAGATTAAATTAAGGTATTAAAAAATCTGTTAAGAAAAAAATAAATAAATAAGACATTATTTAGATGAAAAAGGGGATAAGAAATGGAAACATTAAGAATAAATTAAAATTATAAAAATTATGATGAAAAGATTAAATTAAGATATCAAAATTATATAAAAAATGATTAATTAAAATATTTAATAATAGGAGTTAAGATAATGAGGATGGTATTAAGGTGAAAAAGGGAATTGAAGAAAAGTAGGGAAAATTCTCAGTGTGAGTGAGAGTATTTATCCTTCTAGGGGAGGTGTAGAATAGAGAAATGATGAAATGAAAACAAATGGAGGGACGGGAAAACTAGGGAAGTAGAGGAAAGATAAATAAAATAAAGTTGGTTTCTTGAGGTGATGAATGATAGGCTTTTATGTTTAGTTGAGTTTGTATCTATTTTCATCGTTAAAGTTGTTGGGATGATTTTTAATTTCCAAATCTTAGTGAATGATGTGGGAAGTGTAATAAGGTGATGAGACTAGGATTCAGGGATTTTCAATACAAAGTAAGTGTTTATGATTGAAAGAGTGTTGATAATAATTGATTTTGAGATGCAATTGTGAGTTGTGTGAAACAAATTAAGTGTTTATGTTTGGATGCGATTGTGGGTTGTGTTAGCTATGTGCTCCTTGGATTGTGTTAGCTATGTGCTCCTTCGGTTTGAATGCTCCTTAAAACCCCGTTTGAATGATCTGCCACTGTGACCAATATATGGTTTTCCATAAAAACTAGGAATTTAATAAACTCCTAAGCCAATCATTGATCTAAATTACACTTGCTTCTATTGTACTATAAACAACATTTATCTATATCCATCTTTTGTGTATTCAAAAGAATGAAATATTTTGTATAAAAAATAACAATAAAAAACAACTTAAAAACTATATTTTCCTTAATTCTAATCCTTATTCTTATTTACATAATGATTCTATAATGACATATCTTAATAGTAAAGTTAACACCTAGACATAAAAGGTAACATATCATGGAAATATAAGGGAACTCTAGTCCAATTGAAAATATGTTTTTAAAGAGAGAGGTATGGAATCTTTTCAAAAAACTTTCAAATCCATCGCAAGAGACAAGTGCACGAATCTAAAGAAGATTTTAACAGAAATATAGGAGATTGAGACATAGTAACTTTTTTCCATTAATGTAGATAGATATTACAATCACATAAACTGAATTGAAGGTTAATTCAAAAGCATGTGAGCTAGATTGGGAAAGCAAGTCGATTGGGTGGAGGGAAACCATAAGAGTCACAACCCAAAATCGAGTCCTTTTTTTTCTCTATGATGATGCCATCTTGTAGATGGTTTAATTGGTGAAAGGTGAATAAAATCTTATTCTACTATATTCCCTTCATTAGAATATAATATATTTATATAATTTTTTATAAAGAATATTACTTTATTATGATAAAGAAGAATTTTGTTTATTTGATAGCTTGGTATAGATTGTAAAAATTAAATCTTCTCTTTTTATGTGGATTACTGATTACGATTCTCAATATATCTATTTATTATTTATAATTTGTTTTTGTCTAAATATTATTTAGAATTCTCTTTACACATATATTTATGTTATATTGTAAAGATTTGAAAAAAAATTAGAATCATTAATTTTATTATTAAAATATATATTTTTAATATTAAATGATTATTAAATTAAAAATATTTAAAACATGTGTTTCTTATGATTTAAATATTTAATATATTAATATCTTCTTTTTTAAGGTGAAAAAGAGAAGTAGATCCTATTGTATTAGCTTCCTATATATATATATATATATATATAAGCATGGTTTTCCAGTTGTTCCATCAGATTAACAGAAACCGAAACAATTGGCAGCCTATGTTTTTCATGTCAAAAAATAGGAGACCATTTGTCTTATCCGTAGGAAACCAAGGCCGATGACAGGCCATAGTTTGAAAATGAACCAGAGATCTTGAAAATAAAACATGTTTAAATCTGAACAGTTCTAGAGCCATAGATCTAGCTAAAACTACAATTCTAACCAGAAACATGATCGAAAACAGTTACCCAGTGGCCTCTGAGGTGGCCATGTCAACATCTTCTTCGTGCATTCTCGCTTGAGCTGGCAACATGAAAGATTGTGCACATGTCGGGCATCTCTCCCCTGTTGGTGCATTGGAGTAAGCATCATATAACATATCTATGTGTTGGCTAATGAGGATGGAACGATGGACCTGGTCCGCAACCTAGCTCCTCAATTCGAACATCAGATCCAAGTGCTCTGGGTGGAAGGATGGTGGTTGGACACACCACAATTCCTTGATGGTAGATATGGGATGTGGCATGGGAGCTATGCCACCCTCCCACAACTTTCCCCCCTCCTTTGGATCACCACCTGTTCTGGTGTCCTCAGCCTCGCTTGTCGACTTCCCTCTCTCCTGCTCCATGGTCGCTTCCAGCCCCTGTGACCCTCCCTGTTCCCCCATTAGAACTCTCGTTTTCAATGACCATGAAGTGTTCATCTGCGCGTGCAACCTCCTGCGAGTCCAACACCTTTGTAGTCTCCACTTTAATGTAGCAGGTGGGAAATTCATCCATCTGGTCTTCCCTATTGTTGTGGTGTTGCTTCACCCCCGTGGCGTCCATTGTGGTCTTGCCC
>CBVK0103103044.1:0-17219 GCA_900067695.1 Picea abies
CAATTATCAGGTACATTAAAAAGGAGATGTTCTAGAGGAGCCTGACTTGGCTCTTCCAGAAATACCTCCTCCACATATGCCATGGGAGGTGTCCTGAGTCTTCTTGCTCTGTGAACGAGCTGCGTTTGAGCCATAGACAACGCTCGTTCGAACCGTTGTTGTTTCTTCTGACAAGCAGCAAAGGTACACCAAGCGGAGCCACTACGTGGCTTCCCTCTTTCTCTTGGCATGGGGGTGTGAAATTCTATGGCCAAAATGATGGTGATGTTCTTGTAAATGCACCAGAGCTCAAAATAGCCTAGCTGGTGCGAGACAAGATCGAAATAGGTGAGGCCATAGTAAATCTCATTGATATCCGGGAGGATGGACAAGACAGGCTCTTTCATTAAGACTCCGTCCTTAACTCTCTATATATTCGGACTCCTCATGCACGTGAGAAGACCCATGGCATGAGGCTGGTTGTTGGGGCTTGCTCTTATCCTTAATGGTGAGGGGATGGGAGCCAACTGACCTTATTTATGGCCAAGCCAAAATCCAATCCCCATAGCCTTGCTACCCCTCATGTCACCCCATCCGAAATAATATATTAATATTAAAATTATAACTTATCCTGAAATAATTTTCGTTTTAATATATTATAATAATTTTAACTCTACATTGTAATAACGAGAATAATAAATATCCAAATTATACATGATTATGTCACCCCATACGCCTCATGTCACCCCATCCGAGATAATATATTAATATTAAAGTTATAACTTATCCTGAAATAATTTTCGTTTTAATATGTTATAATAATTTTAACTCTACAGTGTAATAACGAGAATAATAAATATCGAAATTATACATGATTATTCATTATAATCAAGATGCATTAAAATGTATGCTATAATTTGTGTTTATGGATAAGTATATTGCTGTCCGTTGATGTCATGTATCGAGTGTCAATTGCATATGTACCAATTGTTAATAAAGATCAAACTTTTTAATGCATTGTGTGATTTGTGTTTATCGTGAGGATAAGTATGTTGCTGTCCGTTCATATCATGTATTGAGTGTCGATTGTGTCTTGACCAAGTTTTAATAAAGATCAAACTTTTTTTTCTTGCAATTCTCTTTCTGTAATTTGCGACTTTTAATAAAGATTAAACTTTTTTTTTTCAATTCTCTTTCTTTAATTTTCGTTTCTCAAGTATATTGCTGTCCGTTCATGGATAAGTATATTGCTGTCGGTTCATTTTGGGTGTCGAGTGTTAATTCTGTATATATACACAGTTTTAAATTTTTTAAGTATATGTATTTAAGTTGTATTTTTTTTTGGGAAAAATAGTTAAATGTATTATAATATAGTTGTTAACAAATAGTGATTACTAATTATTATTTATAAATGTTTGTTTGTTGATTGACGACTCTGATTAAATGTTTCTCTTTTTGAGTAGTTTACCTACTTCCTTATTTTCATGGTGTTTAAGTCTTACTTCAAAACCAATAATATTTTTATTTAAATGTTTGTTGATTGATCACTCTGATTAAATGTTTTTCTTTTTGAGTAGTTTACTTACTTCCTTATTTTCATGATGTTTAAGTCTTACTTCAAAATCAATAATATTTCTATTTAAATATAATTTACAAGAAAAACAATAGTTAGTATCATCATTTCTGAAACTATAATTATAAAATCATATAATTGTACTTAACATATAACCTTAAGCAGGTTATATAAACCAGAGACCACTCACAATTACAATTTAAACTCTTAACCAAAATAAAGAAATAACATTCTTCGTTTAACTTTCTATGAAAATAAAAAATAACATTATTCTTTTAACTTTCCATACTTAATAGATAATGATAATAACGATTACTGGTTGTTATCCATAAATATTGGTTGATTGATAGCTTTGATTAAATGTCTCTCTTGTCTGTTCCTTCATCTATTTCCTTACATAAAACCAGAGACCACTTATAACTTTGATTAAATGTGTCTCTTTTATGGTCCTTTATCTATTTCTTTACATAAAACTATATAACATTTATGTTTAAAATTTAAAATATAAAATTTTAACTAAAAACATTTTGGCATTTAATTTTTTATGATTTAAAAAAATATATATATTTCTTTAATAATCTAATTTAAAATGAAATTTTTTTATTTTTTTATTATTAGTCTATTTCTTTACACAACCAAAAACCATTTACTATCTTTTTTTTTACTAAACCCAATCCTTAAGTTTGAGCTCAAGACCTAACCTTAGTTGCAAGAAACCCAATCCTTATTTAGGTTTAAACTCAAAACCTAACCTTAATTACAAGAAAAACTTTACTATCCAACAGCTTCACCGACCTTTGAACTCTTAACTAAGAAACACTTCTCATTAAACTTCCTATGCTTTCAAAAACAAATCATATTTCTTTAATAATCTAAAATTAAAAATAATCTAAAGACCTGAATATTTTATATAAATCCAAAATTAGAATTAACCTAAACCGCTAATATATAAAGAAGAAGTCATTACATCAATGAACAATTCTGTATCCAGCGGTTGTCTCGCATCCAACATTGCTTTTCGCACGACTGGCTAATAAAACGGCAGCTCGATGACGCTCTGTAAAGGATGCTAAAAGCACAATCAGTCGAACACTTAAACACTTAAATCCTTCGGTAATCAAAGAAGTTTCACGAATATCTAAGTAAGTGCAATCCTTCCCATCTCCAGCTAATCGCTTCCACATATTGATACTTCACTTTACATGATGTCAAATTGTGAGAGGTACAGAAAAAGTATAAGCATTTCAATTTGCCAACCGCATATTCCAATCTACAAGGACCCCACCCATCGATCTTCTTATGACCAATATTATTCCGGGCAATATTTATTTATTCAATCCGTTCTGGAAGCAGAACTACTGGAACAATCTAATAGATTTACGACTGGGACCTTTTTCTCAGAGGGTATAAGAAGGCTACTTGACCAGGCTTCTTCAAATATTGGTGAGAAGAAATCTACCAGAGCCTTTAATCGTTCAAGGATCATCCTAGGTGGATACGGAGTAATATCACAATGGTTTCTTTCCAGGCAATTGAGAAATTCAAACCCCATCTATCTCAGCTTATAGTTCAGGTGGCATTTGCAGGCATGTACATCATAGCCAGAGCTGCTTTCGTAGATGGAATGAATCACTTTACTTTTGTGACATACAGACAGGTTGTTGCAACATTAGCTATCACTCCTTTCGCTTACCTTTTAGAAAGGTGTGAACTAACTCTTACCTCTATATATTTTTCAACCAATAATCCTTTTCATTGATCATCGAATTGCTTACAAAATACACAAGTAACTCTGGATTTGGAGGCCAGGGCCATGTGACTGGTAGCCTAGATGTCATCCTTATTTAATGTAAATCATCCGTTCTGATTCTTTTTCTAATATCCAAACAATCAATAAAATCTAAACAATCATATTATATTGAGTCAAAATATACCATTTTAGGTAATCAGATAAAGGTACATAGAATTCTTACCTATCGTACACTGTTGTTGCAGAAAGGAACGCCCACCGTTGACATGGCCAGTCTTCTTTCATATTTTCCTGCTTGGAAGTGGGTAAGAAGGTCCTCTCTATACTAACTATGTTATTGCTAATGGCTTTCATATACTACTATCTATGTTATTGCTAATAGCTTTCATTGTGTAGAATCAGAGTTGCAGTACACTCACATAAAATCATCTGATGTATGTTGGTTACAGAATCACGGTCTCTCAGAATTGCTATTTTCAAGGATTGTACTACACTTCCTCTACGTTTGGTTCAGCAGCACTAAATCTTGTACCCGTTTTGACATTCTCACTGGCTACATTTCTCAGGTAGAAGCTCTTACATCACATTACCATATGAACCAAATATTTAGGAATAGTAGCAAGCCTCATACAGTCTGATTCATTTTTTGCATAGGGATTGTATTGATTATTAGGTTACAATGCATCTTGTTAGATTAATGTTGGAAAGACACTCTATTCATGGTGCTCATTCAACTTGGTTTTTTCTGGATAGACAGGAGAGAGTTAATATTAGAAGTTTAGGAGGGCAAGCAAAGGTGTTTGGCACAGTTATATGTGTCGGTGGTGCAATGCTCATGACTTTCTACAAGGGTCCTGCCCTTAAATTTTTATCACCTGGTTCAGAAGGCCATCTGTTTACAAATAATTCTAAGGCTTATAACCTTGTACTGGGCTCCATCCTGGTCTTTGGGAGCATCGTGATTATGGCTGCATGTCTTTCTTTTCAGGTGACATTCATCATCATTAGTCATCACGTATGTTAGATATTCGATCTATTCCATACAGCGAAATTAATCTACTTACAACCCCTGTAATTCTTTGACCATTGAGGATATGATGGGTGAAATTGAATACAGGCAAATGTTTTGAAGAGGTATCCGGCTCACATATCATTAACAGCACTCATGTGTCTTACTGGAGCAGTAGAATCTGCTCTAATTGCTGTAGTCTACGAGGGTAAGAAATACAATATATGGGCTATAGGATGGAATATCCAGCTTCTGAGCGTTGTGTACTCAGTAAGTATTCGAACTCTCAACAAAAATAATCTTATCGGGATAGAAAGCCTCCATGACTTTACACTTTAGTATGAACAGCGTTTTAATTGGAACAAACTCCACGATTTTGGTTACTGAAGATGGATAAATATATTAATTGTTTCAGGGAATAATCTGTTCAGCATTGGGGATGTTTATCCAAGCTTGGTGTATAAGTAAACGAGGGCCTCTATTCGTGGCGATTTTCAGTCCAGTAGGCACGATTGTCACTGCAATTTTTGAGCTTATCTTTCTTCATGTCTATCTTCGCGTGGGAAGGTAAGTTAAAATACA
Organism: Picea abies; assembly: GCA_900067695.1. Taxonomy (NCBI): domain Eukaryota; kingdom Viridiplantae; phylum Streptophyta; class Pinopsida; order Pinales; family Pinaceae; genus Picea; species Picea abies. Next base: position 4,894 of record CBVK0103103044.1, read on the forward strand.
TGCAATCACAGACACTATTGATGATTTTCTTTCTTTGTAAATTAGGGATATGATAATACAATATTGGTGCATTGATTTCGAAAATTCCAACCGCAAGTGTATTCCAGGATGCTATTTATTCTGATGTGGATAATAAAACTGTGTAGTGTGGTGGGAGCAAGTTTCATCATTGTGGGCCTCTATTCTACACTTTGGGGTAAAGCAAAAGATCTTAGTGTTGAAGCTACAGAAGAATCCGAGATGAATATTATTCGGGTCTTTGAAAAAGAAGAGAACGGCATTTGAAATATACAAATGGCCAGAAGAAGGTCAGTTACTATCATATCCATATCCACGTTTATCAATATGGCGAGAACTATTTCCCTCGAGATCAAGTTAGAAGGTTTTAGTTCGATTGTGACCTTGGAGAGCACTGGCATCTAGGGCCAAGCACAAGTTATCCATAAAATCGAGGCGTCTTTGAAATTCAGATAAGACAAGCATCACGTAGTGTCTGTGATGTTGAATGTTTTCTAAGTGCGGTTGTTTAGGAATCACTTGTATCATTATAAAATCTTCTTTCATGTCCTTCTGCTCCAAAATTCACTCGCTTAAACATACTTACCACTAATGCTTTACTTACCACTAATGCTTTATAGATCATGGGATCGTGGTTCGATTTGAAAATAAAGTGGAGAATCTGCCAAAGTGTTTTAAGTTTAAGATTTTTAAAAGTCAGAGTGATATTATTACAACAATAAGAAAAGATTCCAATTGTTATTCGAGAAATTTTAAGTCAAACTGATATTATTGGACGGAAAGTCAAAGTGATATTATTGCAAACGGCAAATAAGAATGAAGTTTGAGATTTTTATAGGTCAGAATGATGATATTCAGCAATAAGAATGAGGTTTGAGATTTTTATAAGTCAGAATGATGATATTGAGCAATAAGATTGAGGTTTGAGATTTTTACAAGTCAGAATGATGATATTCAGCAATAAGAATGAGGTTTGAGATTTTTACAAGTCAGAATGATGATATTGAGCAATAAGAATGAGGTTTGAGATTTTTACAAGTCAGAATGATGATATTGAGCAATAAGAATGAGGTTTGAGATTTTTATAAGTCAGAATGATGATATCGATTGTTAGAGATTCTTCTAAGCTATAAGGATGTTATAGCAACGACAAATAACAAATGGACATTTTTATTTCCACCTCCACTACCCTAATGAAGCCAAATATTTTTTGTATCTTGTGCTTTAAGAACTGCGATGATTACAAGTCAAATATCATTTGTTTAATTACGAGATATTGATGTTAAAAACATTTAACAATGTCATCTATGGTCAGGTAATGTTCCTATAATGACAGATAACGATATCATTTGCTTAATGTGTTTTTTAATGTGTCATCACTTTAATATGATGATTATATACTTATTATTATTTATTGGATATTCATGTAAAAACACATAGCAATGTCATCCATAGTTAGGTAATGTTATTATAATGACATCAGGTTCTTATTATATTTTAAGTGATTAAATTAATATCCATTTAAGTGATAACAAATAAAGAATATTATTTTTAACTATTATTAATATATAATTAAATATTTTAAAGAAATTTAAAAACCTGTTCAGCATAAAAAAAAATCACATAGAAATAATTTAACATTGTGTTTGTTGGTAATTTTGCATAGTATAATTTTATATGGTATAAAGAATAAATAAATTAATAATAAAATAAATGTAAGTGAAAAAAAAATGTTAAAATAATTAAAAATGGTGATATTCATCTTGAAAAATTGTTTAATAACATGTTTTTAATGATGAAATTTTAAAAAATAAAAATAATGATATTTATGATGAAATTTTTTTGATAATATATTTTTTTAATAATTAAATGATGACTATAAAGAAAATCATAAAATAAAATATTAAATAAATTAAATTTGATTTCAATAATTAATTAATAACATTATTATTTTTATAATGTTGTTATTGTTATGGTAAATTTTGATAAGAATTAGAAATTATTACATTTATATTAATTTTAATTTAATATAAAGAACTTTTCAAAATTTAAATATTAACATAAATCTAATTATATTCACTTTCCAAATTTAGAAAATTTTAAAACATATAAGCATGAAGGAAAATCATTTTAATGACATACCTTTTATGTGATTAAAAGGTTAATAATCCTTATTACTAGCATGAAAAATATCTTGACAAATTTTTTTATTCTTATGATAGCTATGTTAATAACTCCCTAATATTTGTAGATCATATTTTAGATCATATTTTGTTGATATTATAATTTTTATGTTAAATATTTTAATATTACTTTTTATTCTTATCTGAAAAGTCATATATTCCTTATAAATTTTTTGGTCTTGTGGTAATGAATTATATTATTTTTATAAATTTTATAGTCTGTTAATTAGTTAATGACTCATATTATTTTTCATCTTTAAGGTTAGAGAGTAATAACTTTTAAATTCTCAATAATAATTGATATAAAGTTTTTATAACATAACAAATATAATGAAATATATAATTTTTATAGTCTTTATGTTATTATTAATTTATATAAAGTTTTTATGTAAAAACTATAATGAAGTTTTTGTAACATAACACATATAAGGTCCTCGAGGTGTAGGACAGTCGGTGATGGAGTGCGTTGTTAAGCCACTCCGTGATGTTAAAGTCACCGGTTCGAAACCTGTGGGGACAAAAAATCCAACCATGTTAAGGGTTGGTGTGGCTCAGGCCGGGTGCGATCCCCGGGTGATTTTGACGCGATGACGGCTTAGATGCCCCTGAGTCGCAGTTTCTCAAGCCATAGGTTAATCGCGTAGCCAACAGATCCGGCACAAATTAACAAACAAAAAATAAAACATAACACATATAATGAAATATATAGTTTTTATAGTCTTTATGTCATTATTAATTGATATAAAGTTTTTATGTAAAAACTATAATGAAGTTTTTGTAACATAATTCATATAATGAAATATATAGTTTTTATAGTCTTTATGTTATTATTAATTGATATAAAGTTTTTATGTTAATAACAAATATAATGAGGTGTATAGTTTCTATGGTCTCTATGTTATTAGCACAATGGTTAATTATTTTTAAAAAATTCTCAAGATCATATACAATGTGTATATATGATAAATATTTTAAAATGCTTTTACATAATTATTATATAATTTTATTGATGTTATAGAATTGAGAATATTAAATTTGATATCTAAAAAGGAAGTTTGGATTACATCCCATAAATTATATGTTTTAAGGTCAAGGACATGGGTATTGAGCATTTATAGTGCATTCTATGCATGGATATCCTTGCAAAAGTGGTTATTTTTATCCATCATAATATGTATGCTATCATTAAGCCCCGAGGAAACTAGAGCTGAAATGACTCTTGAGAGGTTGAAGTGGGAGAGGTATGAGTGCACCATCATTTGTTCACATGCAGCTACTAATATATGCGAAGAATTTTTAGGAGAAACATTTGAGACATGAGAAGATAGTAAGTATAGGAATTCATGGGAGACTTACAAGAATCTTGAAGGGTCGAAGAAGATATTGAAACAACAAAGCTAACATCAATGCTATCTATTAAAAATATAAGCAAAGCATTGAAGGTTGTTTATTATCTTTATCTTTTTCTACTCATTCATAATATGGACTGAAAAATGACAAAAAAATATATATATGAAAAAAAATGGAGCATAGAATATTGTAGACGGTTTGTATAAAAGAATAATGTTTCATAGAAAAATAATTTTGATAGAACTTCTAAGGATTTAGGTAGTTGGATTGGAAATGTTATTATGATCATTAATTTTAAGCAATTTACTCATTTATGTGTTTTAAGAGTATGTTACTTAGTTCAAGATTTTTCATCGTCAATCCCACTTAACTTTCTAACCCATTTGCAAAACCTAAAAAGAATTGTGTCTTATAAACTACTCATTTAAAACTCCCCTTCACTCATTATTTTGAATAATTGGGAATTTTTAATAATCCAACATACAAATTTATTTCTTAACATATATGAGGTGATGCCAATAAAAGAGAAAAAATAAATTGAAACTAAGAAAACATATGACAATATCGATCATAGACAAGTTCCTATAGGATAAATATTTTCAAATGGAAGTGTAGAGGGAGCTCTGTAGTATGCGCCCTAGGTCACATATTTCTCAGGTTGTGACCTCAATCTTGGGGCCTTTAGTTCAAGCATCAATCTACCTGCTCGACATTTTTTTGGTGATTAGTGGCTTGTTTGTTTTCTTTTATGGGGACCAATTCTTATGCTGGTTGTCATAAGGGACCTAGTGGACAAAGGATCCAAGGTACCTCTCGTACCCCTTTTAGATATCATGGAGGATTTATAGGCAGATGCTTTGGACTTCAATCCAAGTTTGTTCCCCAACAAATCCTTCCTTCCTCATAAATATTTCCATGTGGTGCTTGGCAATCCCACCTCAAACATCCAAGATCCTTCATTTGTCCTGATAATTAATTCTTATGTTGGGGAAAATATGATTCGCCCCATTCACTTAGGCGATGGAAATATGGAAGGAATTTTACTCCAAGTAGTTAGAGAAGGTGTATCATGTCCCCCTCAGTGTCTTTCCAAGTTTATTTCAAACCAAGAAAATGGTCAAGTGTCCTCTCTCTATGGTGGTAGTTTCTCAATTTTGGTGAAACCCTACCACGTCCTCATGGTTCTGGAAGATGTTTTAAGCAGTGAAAGGGGGAATTCAATATGGTGGTAGGTAAGGATATAAAGATCTCAAATATTGTGGATCTCTTAGGAAGAATTCTGGTGCATCATTTCTAGTGAAAAGAAGTTGGGATTGAAGCTTTACGATGTTGGATGTATAGAAACTAGTGCCCTCTACTAGGATATTCCCCTGAAGTGCATATATTGGTTTTCGGTTGGTTGGGTTTCTTCTTCAAGGTTGAGGAATGTTGTGTTGAAATTTTAAATTCCAACTGGGCTTGGGGCCCTTCTAGCCTAGTCATAAAATGGTGGTCCCCTAACTTCGACCACTCGAGGGAACCAGTTTTAGTCAGTAGGATTTTGGCTATTCTTCCTGTTATTCCTCTTGTTTTTTGTACCAATTAAGCTATGTAGGAAATTGAGAATAAATTAGGGACGCTTTTGGGTCTATAACCTTCATGGAACTCTAATTCAAACTACATATGGGCTTGGATAAACATCGAAGTTGATATGTGCAACAAATTAATAGGATTCCTTGACATAGTTGATGGGGAAAAAGCATGGATAAAAAAAGTGGATTACTGGAGAATCTCTTTCACATGTTATGGGTGTCTTGAAATTAATCATGTTCAGGCTCATTGAAAGAAGGTTTCTCCCTCTTTTTACCCTCCCCTAAAGGTTTGGCACAAGACATGAATCAAATAATCTAACTTGGTCTCCCTTCTAGTCTCTAAAGAGGCTTTTTGATCCATCCCAATCATTGCAGACAAGTTGGAAGGGCTCCAGGCAACTTCAATCTCTCCTTTGGCTCCAAAATCTTCTCTAGGTGTTGTTTCCTTAGGTAATCCCCCAAGATTCAAATAGATGCTAGAGTTATTCAACAATGCAACAGGAATAGCGATAATCTATGATAAATCTGCAACAATCTATCACAATGGGCCAAATGGGGAGATCAAACATTTACAAAGCCTATTACTTGCTCCATTACAAAGAATGGAAGAAGATATTAAGTATATTGGATTCTTAAGTATACTGGAAGACCAAGAAAATAGAAGCGTGAGTCTCAGTATGGGTGAATAGGATTTTGTCTAGGCGTGTGAGATTGATTTTATTCAAGTCGGTGCGAGAAAGTATCCTTTTCTATTGGGCGTCATTCACAACAATTCTGAAATTAGGTCTTAACAAGATCCACAAAATTGGTTGTCGGTATCAAAATTGGTTGTCGGTATTTGCGGGCAGGGCAAGGTGGCTTAAAAGGAACCCACTTGGAAAAGTGGTCCTCCATTGCGGTCCCAACGGAGTTAGGAGGATGGAGAATAAAGGATATTCACACTTTCATGCAAGAACTCATGGGTAAGAGACTTTGGACAATGATCGTAGGGATTGGATAAGGGAGTCGCGAAACTCCAAAAGCGGCTACATTCAAAATACTTTCCAGGAACGGCGGTTGTGAATTGGATAAGTGAGTCGAGAAACTCCAAAAGCGGCTCGACGTTTGGAAGGATTTTGTTCAGGAACTCCCTTTGGATGGAAGCTCGGTGGCGTGGAAAATCGGAAATAGTAAATCAGTAGGCCTAGGAGAGAACCCCTGGACAGGAGCAGGAAACTGCTTCAAACTATCAGATGTGCTTATTCGATCCCTTAGAGATCAAAATATTTTCTAGTTACATGATGTCAAGTCTCCGAACTTAGGTTCCAAAGGTAGAGTTTCCTGGTTACCCGCTGAGAAACTGGGACTAAGCGGGTAGGAGGCCTCGAAATGGTCTTCCTCCATGAATTTGTTAGTATCCCGTTTCACTTCCATCGATGAAAAATCTCGTGATTTTCTGGCTTGGCGGAAGAACCAACATACATTGTGGTGCCTTCACTACTAATCTAGGTTATAAGACCAATCGTGAAACCTTACTTGTAGGAGAGGTCAAATGGTGGTGGAAGCTAATTTGGAAGATTAACTCCCCACTCAAATGCAAATTAACATTTGGCTTGCCCTTAATAACAGATAAAGAAAGAAGCTAAGCAAGAAACAAGAAACATAGTAGAAAGAATGGTAATAAGAATGGGCAGACTGCTACTATATTAGATGATAGTCTAAAGCTATAAAGGGAAAATGAAACAACAAGATCAAGAAGATATGACAAATCATAATGACTACCACAACTGGCCGGAACAACTCGTAGTGTACAATCACACTCTTTTGAGGTTACAGTTATAACTAACACTCCCCTTTAAACTCAACAATTACAAACATGAGCACTAATAATGCCCAAGTGTTGTGTCTGAAAATCAAAAATGGTTTTTCCTAACGGCTTTGTAAAGATGTTTGCAACACTAATAATGCTCAAGTGTTGTGTCTGAAAATCAAAAATGGTTTCTCCTAATGGCTTTGTAAAGATGTTTGCGAGTTGATCTCCTGAGCCAGAAAATTGAAGAGTGATTTGACCATTATTGACTAACTCGCGTATGAAGTGATAGCGAGTGTCAATGTGCTTTCTTTTTTTATGAAAAACATGGTGTTTAGATAAAACAATTGTTGTAGTATTGTCACAAAAGATAGGATTTGACTCATTTTCTATATGTTAAATGTTATTCAATAGTCTTCGCAGCCACATAGCTTGACAGGAAGTTGAGCAAGAAACATAGTCATAACTCTGAGCTCTATTTTTTATTGATTGTAGACCCTCTTAATGGCAGAATCGATCTATCTAAGTTTAATCGGGAGCCAAGGCTTATTTCTTTTTAATGAAAAAAAAATTTCAAGTTACATCTTCATATGACCAAAGGGCTGAGAACCAGGTGCTAGCCCAAGAAGTGTTTCTTTGCGAGTTTCAGGCACTTCAAGCTACAGGCATTTCAATATGTCGAAACCTTTGATCCTCTGAATAGTCGAACGGGTGAGGTGATCGATGGTCTTAGTTACTCGTCGAGATGTACAACTAAAAATACTTTGGTACCTCGAAAAACCAACAGTTAAGATCTATTTTGGAACTTCGGCCTTCAAGCCTTTGGAAGTCCACACAACACTTCACTGTGTTCTCCCCAAACCTAGAACTAGCAAATTGGAAGATCCTTCGTCCACATGTCCAACGAGATCAAGGGTTGAGATTTACTTTGGAATCCTGAGCTTCAGGAGTTTTGAGGCACACAACGCTTCAAACCTCTAAAGTGTTAACGTTCGGGAGTGTTAGATTTGCCGACACATGTCCACAACTTTCAACGGTTCATATCTTCTTCGGCTTTGACAACTTCTTCAGTACATAAACCCTCTAGAGTGCTAAGCCTCTGAAGTGAGAGATATGGAGCCACATGTTCTCGTTGATGGACGGTCTAGATGAACTCTAGGCTTTGGGCCTCCGGTAGTTCTTGCTTTAGACCTCTGAGTTTCTTCCGAAGTGGCTATCCACCTAGAGTGCTTACCTTATGGACTTCAGGATCCATTGACACGTGTTGTTTGCAAATGGACGATCCTTACTCTCTAATCTCTGTGAAGATTCTTACCTCCCGTGCTCAAATACCAAGATAAAGCAAGAAGCTAAGAAAGAAACAAGAAACAAGGTAAACAAAATGGGAACAAAAATGTGCAGAGCGCTACTATATGAGATGATAGTCTAAAGCTATAAAGGGAAAACAAAACAAGAAGATCAAGAATATCTGACAAATCATAACAACTGGTTTAGCTTGCTAGAACAACCAACAATGTACAATCATAATCTGTTGAGGTTGCAGTTATAACTAACAATAACAAGTTACTCACTTGGTATAATGGTATCAAGTGAGGTTGGTGTGGCCCAAATGGTTGTTCATTATGGTTTTCTCATGAAGAATGAAGCTCTAATTTATTTATTTCCTACTCCTATGTAGGCCAGGTTTGGACAATAATTTCAGGGAATATACCCTCGATGGTAGGTTATCTATATCAAAGATTGCTTCAAGGAATGGATGGAGGACGGTGCAAATAGATTATTCTTCGAGCTTCCCAATATAATGGTCTCCAATCTCTGGTGGGCTAGCAACACTAGTATCTTCAAAGATAAGCTTATTCCTCCTGAAGTCATTGTGGAAATAACAATGAGAATGGAATAAGACTTTAAGTCCGAATTGAAAGCAAAGAATCCAAGAATCTTGACAATGTCGCAACTTGATTTTGAAATCCCATAGGGTTTTTTCAAACAGTGGCTCCCAAGACCACCCACCGATATGTGCAGTTGGAGTTGGATAGGATTTTTTCAACAGTTCCTCCCAAGACCACCCACCCTTATGTGGAGTTGGAGTTGTGCTCCATTTAAAGAAAAACCACTATATCCATATCCATTATGCACCAAGACCGGCTGTTATACCTCAATATTGCTCACTTCGATAAGTGTCGTAAGTGTCGCATGATCCTCTCAACTGTTGCAAGTGTCGCATGTCATTCACAAGTGTTGCAAACATCAAACAAAGCATACTGTCTTGATGACGACACTAAGGAGACATCTAGAATAACTCAGACACTTGGTTTGGAGAAAGAAGAATGATTAACTGAAGTCAAGGAACTCTTATCACCTAAAAGGAGCTCTTAAACAAAGGTTTTGAAGGTGAGCCCTCCCCTACATCAGCCTTAGGAGCATTGGAACTCCCTTATAAGGTCTTAGGGAGCATTATAACGCACCATTGCCCCTCTGAAGGAGCACTATCCATGCTTGGAGCGCTGGTGCTCCCCTCAAGCTTCCTAGGGAGCGCCATAGTGCCCTGATGCCCCTTTTGAGAGAGCACTGTCTAATCTGAGGCAGTTGTTGGCACGTTGAAGAGAATAAGGGGAGAATCTTTCAAGTTTGGAAGGCAGTTGCATTCAAATTCTTGGTTCCATCAAGTAAAGATAACTCAAGAGGTTAAGCTTCTCTTAACCTATATAAGAAGGCTCCATGATGGTGAGAAGGGGAAGAATTGCTAGCATGAAACCTATGATCTCATAGGAAACACACAGTCAGCCAAAGGAGAGTGATCAATGAAGCTACTATCATCCAGGTTGTGGATCTTCTAAGAAAGGGTTAGATGAAGGGGACTTGACGAAGTTGTCGCATTCGTATCTACGATTGTAAGTATTGCTATCATTATTCTCATTAATATGACACGCCTGGCCTATTTATTTCTAGTTTGTGTATGATCTTACATGAACTTATCATTGATAGATAGATCTGTTTTCAAGCTAATATCAATAGAGTAGGAAGGGGTCATACTTTGTTTGTCTACAGGACTCATCGAGGAGCGAGAGTTTGGAGCTTGACTGGGAGCATGCAGGGACAAACTTCGATAAAGAGGTACTTCTATATTCCTTCCTTCTCATGTATTATTTTGTATAGATTTGAAAGGAAGTCAGTGCCCAGGTTAAGCACTTTCTATCTTAGAGTTAGGGTCTAGCTCTTTGAGGCAATCTACCCATCAGCAAGGACATTTTCCTACAACAGAAACTGGCGACTCCACTGGGGAGTCCTCAAATAATTTTTATTTCTTTTGGTTTCTCCTCATAGACCTTGTTTTACCCCCTGATTTTTTCAGACCCGTTTCACCTCCTTTTGATTGATTTCATGAGTTGATTGACTCCCTACCCCATCACACTCAGCTTTATTGTCGAGACTGGACTGCAATTTTTGGATTTTTGACTTTTTTTAGAGATTTTTGAACCTGGCGCCCATGTCCCTGTGTTAACAGAGTGCCAACACTCCGTGAGTGCCTTACACATAGCGCTATAATTCTCCTTGCCTTTGACAACAGAGAGCCAACCCTCTTTTGGCCAAAAAGCCTTCCAGAATTGCTTTCTTCAAGGTTTTAACTCTGTGTTTCTCTTGTTGGGTCACCTTGTGAGTCAATGCTTCTTCCTTTCCATCTTTGACATCCGTCTTTTTGAATAACAAACATCTTTTTGTTTGGATTTTTTAGCCTTCTTCACTATTGTTGTTGAGTTTTTCTATCGTTTGGAGTTTGAAACCCATGCATTGTCTTTCTCTCCTTTTTGACTGAACGAAAAATTCTGGTGAAGGTCATCAGAGGCCTACAAATCTCTTCATTTGGTTTTAGTCAAGACCATTGTTCTTCAACATTTCTTTTGGTGTGAATTTTTTTGATTTCTCTTTGATTGTCTCTTTTCTTTCGCTTCTTGTTTTGATCACAACGAGAGGGTGTATTGTTTGTACGACACTTTCTGTCTTAGAGTTAGGGTCTAGCTCTTTGAGGCAATCTACCTGTCCGCAGGGAGATTTTCCTACAACACCGGGTAGAAAGAATAAAGATGAGTTTATAACCCTCTAGACCCTCTTGGAAGCAGCGATAAAAAATAACCTAAAAGAATTGCATGTGTTAGGAGATTCCATGCTAGTCATTGGATGGGCCAAGAAAAAGTTCAAGGTTCAAGGTTCAAGACATTAGGATTGAGTCTCTTCTGAGAGACATTAAGCTTTATTTTCGATCTTTCGAATGGATGTCCTTAAACCATGTTCTCCGAGATCTAAACAAGAAGGCACACTCCGTGTCTAAAGAAGCACTACTTCTTGTTATTGGAACTTTAGGCTTATGTGAATTCATGGAGGGAGAAGAGATCGAAGCTATGGACGTTGTACTGCCGGAGGCCTAGACAAGTACTGGATGATGTAGTGTTTTGCATAAAAGATTTGTTGTAAAAATCTTTTTAAGGGGAATTAAGTAAGGATATGAGATATGTAATCGTATGTAAAGCTGGACACTCTACTGCTGATATGTACTGTACCAGGTATATTCTTTTGTTTTGTTCAATAAAACAAACTCTCAATAGACTACACTCCCTTTACTTTAAGTTCATGAAGACTAAATCTAATTTCTTTCTTGACAATTTCAATGACTATATCCCACATGTAGACGCTTTTATATTATGACACGACCATGCGAAACAAATTTTTGGTAAACACTAAACTGGCTTATTCTTTTTGTCAGAGAGATTCTATTGACTATTGTTACAATGCAATCTAATAGGCTAATGTTGGACAGACAATCTATTCATATTGCTCGTTCTACTTGCTCTTTTGTCCAGACGTTGGACAGACAATCTATTGGTATTGTTCTACGGGTCATTGGTGCAATGTTCCTGACCTCATACAACGGTCCTGCACTTAAAATTCGTATCACCTGGTTTGAAAACCATCTAAGTACAAAGAATTCTAAACCTCACAAGCTTGTACTGGATTCCATTGTGGTCTTTGGGAGCATTGTGAATATGGCTGCGTGTCCTGCTTTTCGTGTGATAATCATCATCATCAATCATCACGTATATTGGCAATTTTAGTCGTTTCGTACATTGATATTCATATCCTTATATTCCCCCAATTATTCGATGCATTGAGAGCTGAGGATATGATGGCATAAGTTGAATACAGGAAAACATTTTGAAGCGGTCTCCAGCTTACATACCACTAATAGAACTCATGTGCTACTGAAGCAGTAAAATTTGCTCTAACTGCTGTAATCTGCGACGGTAAGAAATCCAATATCTGGCTATAGGGTGGGATATTGACCTTCTCAGCGCTGTGCATACTTCTATTGAAAAAGATCATTGAAGTCTTACACATTTAATATTCAGAACATATCTATAG